>JAAXOA010000879.1:0-18801 GCA_036561885.1 Salina celebensis
CTGCTTCTCGACTGCGACTATCCTAAATCATTGATTACTTAACACATTGCTTATGAACTTTTTTTCAGTTCTCATTTCTGACACTACATGAAAGTCATGTTTTACAGACTGTCTACCTCCAACCTCGTCAAAAAACAACAATGTAAAGAACATCAAGGACATACATTTTGAAGTACCATTACGCGACATTTTTTGTCACGCAATCCAGTCTTTGCCAAGCAAAGATACATATTGTGCTTACACGTTACGGATAAATGAGGAAAGGTCATGCTATATTCTCTTTTTCCATTTGAAATTTATTAACTTTCAACAATAATCAGGGTCAGGGATTATCAAGCAATTGAACAAAAACTTTGAAAAATACAATTTAAACACAGCTAGTTGGGTACACTTTTCACATCATTTCCTAATAGTTAAGTAGGTAAACCCAACGATGAGACCAGTTGGTACTTTTCAGTAATATCCAAAAATAAATTTAATTTTAGAACACATTGTTGTAATACATTAATTCAAACCAGAATATGGTAACACATTCATAGTAATGTGAAAAATTTAACTAGAAAAGTATAAAAGAAATTATTTGGGAGACTCACCGGTTAACAGACACCATTAACGTTCGAGTATTCTCTCAAGAAGCGTAAATGGAATATTCGAGTTGCAATGCAATCACAATTTTAACGACAAGGATAATTACATGACTTAAGTTAGAATAGCCCTAACTTTGTGATCTAAAATTAACCTTAGAAATTACTTCAACCCTATTTCCACAAGGAAATCGACTTATTGCTCTCCAGTACACTAAAGCTCATCAATAGTAAATGCAGTTGACTAACGAGATGTAATTTACTCTTTAGAGATCTTCGATTCTTCTTGAGACTGCGTTTTTTAAATCTTCCTACCTGAATTTGACACCCAGTAATTCTTGCGAATCAACCAATAATTAGTGAGCAAAGTCGCGAAATATTTTACATGTAATATTACTTTTTCCATTATCACGTTATGAAGTATCATCATTCAAAACTAGAAAGAGCCACATAGGGCAATAGTTGGTAACAGCATTTTCCGCTCAGTTTCTTGTCTACATTTAACTGTGTACATAATTTATTGTTCAGAGTAAAAAAATATTTCTGTTCACTACGTATAATCAGCAGAATAGTGATTAGTGTAGTAAGTATAATTTTATAACAATATATCACCGAAGAATGAATAACTCACACATGGACCAATTCATTCTTCCATTAAACACCATCGTTTTCAAATAGAGAAATCCTTCTAATTAAGAATTTATTTTCGAACTTAAAAATTGTTACTACCTTAAAGGTAGCAGAAATGTCTGCTAGTAAAAACTCTCATTTGTGATAGAGTAAACCACAAGAAATCCAAATCTGATTGTAAAATTAGCTGAGACTCGCTTATTTTGTTTTTACTATAATTTTAAAAATAATGATCGTCCTAAATTTCACACCAGCTTCCAAGTGGAGGAATTTCATTACTACCTGTGCGTTATATAGTGCCTAACTGGCCTAATTCTTCCAACTTGTACATTATGTCACCCCTGTCTCTTTGTACTGCTTGATGCATCACACACGATACATCGTAGATAAGCTAGCCTTACCAAATGCTACATTTGAAACTGCTACTTTCTTTTCAAAAAAAAGATTGTCATTAAAAGAATGACCGGAATAGGAATCAGGGATCTCTTACACAGTTGTGAAAAGATTTACAAAATCGATATTTCTAAACAGAAGAGAAAACTAAATAATTCAGCTACAATTTAGATCAATTGAAGCCTATTACTGATGACTGACGAGTGTTGAAAAACTCCATCATTAAGTCAAACTGCCAGTGCTGCTTGTACTACTGGAGCGGCGCATGCCACTTTAATATGGAAATGCAGTGCATTAGATTACATAACTGTCAATTACATAAATGAGTAACGTTTATTGTGAATATTATACGCACTTTTGATTCAGCCAGTCACCACCCACATGACGCAATACAGTATGTGGATTCAAAGCAGTAGGGCTGACAAGAATAATCGGCCGGTCATTTACAGTCACATCTTGTGTAGCCAATTTCGTCTTCAAGTCCCTATCCCAATCCCATACTGCCCGGTTCCGGCAAGTATCTCTATTTCAATAAAACATGAAATTATTACGTCTGTTAAACTAAACTAATGTTTAAGTTGAAAATATAAATTAATTGAGACCAACTCAAATGAAGCGATGGATTCAGCAACGGATTCGTAAGTGGCAACTCTGGTTTGCATATTAAAATAATACTTCCTGGAATGGGATCTGCTGAATGCCATTGTCCATGGTTCTGTAAAAATAAATAAAAACAATTACGATTTCATAGATGGCAGTATATAAATGAGGACGAAATTAACGATTATCGTATTACAATCGGTTAAAAAATTTACCTTTTGTGATCCTTATAAACAAAATCCCGGCTGGTTTGATGAATGGAAGTGTTTCATCCGTATGATCCACTGGACAGACTAACTCGGAGCATCCATTTCTAGTCAATGGTTTGTTTTTTAGTCTACAATGAAAAGGGAACATAGTTATGAAATTTCGACTTCTTAATATAAGCCGGACTTATTATGTTGTACCCACCGATCGAATAAGTCTGCAATGTTTTCAGTTCGAATAGGAATCTTGGTCCTGATACGACACAAGTCAGGACGGCTCGGTTTGTGCATGGCTTTTGCAAATTGAATACAAGCTTCGTGCCTACAAATATTCAATCTTTATCTATATGTACCGTAATCTTTCAATCTACCACTTAAAGGTGTATTAAAATACCTGCAAGTATAATGAAGATTTCTGATATCGACTCCGCCCAAAAACATGGCGTCAATAATATGGAAAGCTTTCTTCACGGTCGGGCAATTTTTCTTTCCACTAACTTCATCCACAAATTCTCCGTAAATCAAGGTATTTTTACACATGACGAGATTTCCTTCTATACAAAGTTTCCATTGGGCTCCATCGAGGAAGTAGACTTTGTTGTCCCCGAGAGCTAGCAGGCACAGACCAAACAGAATCGAAGCCATTTATAAAGTGGCCTGTTAACCATATCAAAATGTTGTTCTAAAAAAAAACATACCCAGATAATAACCTCGACCCGATTCTCTACCGCTTGCTTGAACGACCACAACCCTCCAGTCGTACGGTGATTTAATTGTGTGCTCAAAATCTGTTTCGAGCAGTTTTACATCGGCGCCTGTCACAAAACCTGAAAAATACAGATGTCAATTTTAGACACACGCGATCTTCGTACTCAAAGAAATATTCAATAGAGAATTACTCTCTGGTCCGATAGCCGATTGCCCAGTTAGAGAGTAGAATGTCTGTGCAGGACGAAGCACCGGCACTCCAGAAACAGCGGTAAATGGTAGCTCCCAAGCATCAAAACATCTTTTTTTTATGGATTCTTGTCGGGGATCGCGCAAGTCGGACCTTCTAGCAAACACCACCATTTTCTCTAAACACTTCACTTGCCGCCGAGCCAACCTGTGGATAAAAAATCGATCAGATTATTCAGATTGGTTAAAGATAAAAATACCAATTATCATTTTCAAAGAACCTTAATTTATGGCATCACTTACACTGTGTTTATACGGGCAAGGTAATTTGCAAATTCCTTGGACTCATCAATCCAATTTGGGGGGACTAGATGGAGGATTGTTTCTTTCTCAGACACATCATTTCCCAATTGGGACAGTTTCCAAAACAGCACATGTTTTTCTCTAAGATAAGCGGGTATTCCGTTAAGATCCTTTTTCTTCCATTTACAGACCAAGTATCTTTCAGAATTTGCAGGCCGGCTTGTTTTAGGTTTGTGGATAGCGACGAGATCAAAGGAGTTGTACATCAAAAAAAGTAGTCCAGCGGTAAACGGGGTTAATGTATCAAACATTTTACATACGAAGGTGCCTCCTATTCATTACAATAGTAAAAAGTGACATAAGAAACATGGATTTACTCAATACAATGATAATTAATATCGGGTTTTGAAAAATATACCTGATGCAACACAAGATAATGCAAGGTGACACTGCGCTAAGTAAATTTGAGCACTCGCTACCTCAGTTAATTCTTTGTTTTCAAGGACAGTTTCCAAAACAGCACATGTTTTTCTCTAAGATAAGCGGGTATTCCGTTAAGATCCTTTTTCTTCCATTTACAGACCAAGTATCTTTCTGAATTTGCAGGTCGGCTTGTTTTAGGTTTGTGGATCGCGACGAGATCAAAGGAGTTGTACATCAAAAAAAGTAGTCCAGCGGTGAACGGGGTTAATGTATCAAACATTTTGCACACGAAGGTGCCTCCTATTCATTACAATAGTAAAAAATGACATAAGTAACATGGATTTAATCAATACAATGAAAATTAATATCGGGTTTTGAAAAATATACCTGATGCAACACAAGATAATGCAAGGTGACACTGCGCTAAGTAAATTTGAGCACTCGCTACCTCAGTTAATTCTTTGTTTTCAACCTCAAAACCCTGAGATAATTTTTTAAACGAAATAGTTAGCTTAACAGACACATTAGCATAATACTGCATTGTACGCGTTAATTTGTCTTTTACCCCATCGGCCATAAGTAGATGAACACCTTGATTGGCAGTCGCCTCCATCACATGCTGAATGAAAGAATCAGTATTTAATGGGTTGTACACATTGCCGTCTCCGGCAGGCCCGTACAATGGTTCGAAACTTTCCGGGGATGCGTCCAGAAATGAGAGCAAGTCAAAATCCATTTCTCCTTTTAGTGTCATTCCAAATCCTTTCGCGTGCCATCCCTTCTTTCTAAGGATGTACCTAATCGACAGAAGGATACAAAATTGAGTGTCATGAATTTTATAAAACAACTTACACTATCAAAGTAAACTTTCTTACTCTGTAAATCCTCCCGGTCCTGCACAAACATCCGCAAAGTAGAATAGCTCATTGGGCCTCACAGTTGGCTGTGTTTCAGATAAATTACTTGTAGGGCATGTTATCGCATACGAGAGCACTGCATCCAAATTGGCTAGTATTCATGCCAGCGCGGCAAATAAAAGGTCCTTTACCAATGGTTTCGTATGGATTACTTCTGGCCCGTACTTGTTGATACTCTTGCGGGTGGAGACAATCAAACGCTTTCTAAACACCAACCAAAACAAAAACACGTTGAAGTGACATTGGTTGTGATTACCAACTGACCAAGTGAGTTACCTTAAGTAGAGACATCTTGTTCAACGTAGGTGGATCAATATATTTGGTTTCATCACTGATGGTATTCTTCTGTGGCCCCAGCACGAGACCCTTGCGGAGAGACGATAGGTCCAATGGATGTACTGAAAAACTTGGAGGGATCCAATCAACGGTTTCATCAACTTGTAGTACCTAGATTTAACAATATATTACATGAATTTCCTCTGAATATTTATGCTTCGGTTGGCTGTTCAGAAAAAATATTTCAAATACCTCATCAAAATCAAGTACATTATCGGAAACTTCAATACCATTCGTACGAAGAAACTTTTCCATGTCCGCTAGTCTCTCTGGAGAAATCCGGGTATCCATTTCCGGTAGTCTCATCCTTCTCCCAAAGACCTCGTGTACTCTGGAATCCCATTTGTTTCTGTAAGCACGTAAAAAAGGTATAATTTCAATTTAATGCACCTGTTTTTTTTGAGTCAAAGCTCAACTTTACCATTATATCCTTAGCGGTAGGTGCGAAATCAATCAGATGCTGTGGCCCAACATCAAATGAGCTTTCCAACGGTATGGGTTTAGGTTTCAGGCGAAGCTTAGCTTTAGAAATATCCCCATTAACTTCCACGTTGGTTTTCGGAGTCCTTTCAGTAGATCCCTGTGATCGGCTTGTATTGGGGCAGCTCAACAGGACTGTACCGTTGATTATCGGACGCCCGTTTTGGATAACAACAGGAGGATTCCCATTCAACGCTGGACTCGCGTCGACATAATCCTCGTTTGCATTAGGTTTGATGTCCTCCTGAAGTACAATTCCATTTAGAAAGGGTTTTCGGACACAACCATCGTCTTCCCGTCCGCCATTAATGCTTTCTTGGAAACTGCTAGTAGCTGCCCCACGTCCATTTTCTTCACTATTGATGGATTCATCCTGTCCGTCATTACAACTGTCTACTTTACGGCGTTTGCCTCTCTTAAAGCTCATAACTGAGTCATCCTCATCGCTTTCCGATCCTGTAACGAAAAACAACTTTTTAAGTCAACTGTTGTCTGACTAATTCGCCATGCACATTCATTCATGCCTTAAATTATCATTCAAGCTTACCACTAGCATACGCTCGCAAATTCAACAGTGACATCGTCTCCAGCACACCGGTATTCCTTCCTTTGGTCACTTTATTCACAGCCCGCGTCAATCAGCGTAATTCATTCCACCACTCCACCACCCTCAGTGTCTACTACTTTCCAATCAACTTCAATAAATTATAAATTAAATTAAAATTAATTCAAAACACAAAACACTTCTAACCTGTGATTGATCGTTCCGAATCCGAAACTAGTCATCATTGGTTTTCGTCGGCAGAGCGTTCAGTAAAAATTGCACACGCTTTCGCTCCTACAAACTTCTAAAACTTGTAAACAGAGGCAAAGTCAATCAGACGGCAGTTCAGTGCTGCTGCTGTGCTGAGTGAGAGTGAGACCATGCATTGTTTGAGCTAGTCACAGAAACAAAATCTCTCACAGCTTCATTCGAGTCAATGCACAACAGCACAACACACCAAAAAAAACTCGTATCCATCTGATTCTTCCAAGACTCAGTTCGAGTTCTTTTCCGAGAAAAGCTACGATGAATATGCTTTCAATGCATACATCGGGCTAAAAAATGATTGCATGGAATGTCTTCTTCATATTACCAATTACCAATTCAATGATGGACGTTATCGTTATCGGGAAATGAAAGATAGGTTTTCGATTTTATCTTACATTTTTGATACTTTTTAGTTTACACTGGAGGTATTGCGAATTGAGCTGGTGCATTATAGATTTTTGGTTTTGCAAAAGTTGGGAATGTGAAGTTGAAGACTACCACTGGAGAGGTGCATGATGCTTCCAAGCATGGAAAAGAATGCATACTATACTTTTACTGGGTAAACAACGGTGGAACTGCAACTGGAGAGAGTATTCTGGAAGGCAATAGAAATATAACACGGCTCTACCCACATGCTCCTTGGTTAGGTTCTTTGAAAGTATAAAAAAAGGTATCTATGTATGTATATTGTATATCTGCACGAAAATGTCGAACTGGCGGCTGGAACTAGTCAAGTCCCCCCTTCCTTTCATTTACCCATTTTACAATTTTAAATCAGCGATGATTTGGAATTCGCGTTTTAGATATTGTTATTCTAAAACAATCCTGGTTCGAGTTCGAGCGATTTCTTTAGACAAGCCGAGTAATGCAAAGGTGCAGTTCAAATTGCCCCGGTTCTTTTTTACAAGTTTTTGTAGTTTGCCGAGGCGATTGTTTTGATGATTGAGAAAACAAATTGATTGCTAACTAATCAATAAAAAGAGAAATCTAGAATAAACCAACTAAATGCCAAAGGCAGAGAATCAAAGATAAACAATTAGCAATGTTAGCATGACTGATTTAAATCAATCCCTTTTACTATGTGTTTGAATTGAATCATAATCATATTTTCCAAGCTTCAAAATTCCAAGTTCCGCAATGTCCCATTCTCAGCATCAAAAGACACGGCGAGTTTCCGTCGCAGTACGCGAAGGACCCCTAGCCGAAAGCCGTGCATCCAAGAACTTCACTTCCTCTGTTAACGAAATCTTCCAGTGCTGTGACAATCACGATGGTTCAACCAATCATAACTGCCGAAGAAGCCTTTCGGGCCGGTTATCATCTTCCTGGACCAGAATCGACGAAATCCCTCGTGACCTGATGCCCTACGCTATGGAAATGACGGTTGGCGCGAGGGACATGAAAGACCCGATTTTACACCAGTCCGCCAGTATGGAAGAAACTATGGATGACTTCCAGCGAGCCAAACGCTGTTTGAAAACCGACTACAAAACATTCGCCGCTGTTAACTTCGACAGGCTTATGGCGGAAGACAGAGCTAAAGCGATGAGCTTGATTTGGCCAGCACTCAAAGCGGAACTCATTGCGACAGAGCCACACATCCAATTTCGCGAGAACTTCCACGCGCCAGCAGCAAAAAAGTTTCCATTTACAATTGTCAACTTGTACAAGAACGACCACAGAGAGGATGCTCGTCAACTTCTGGAGCTTACTTTTATCCTCTGTAGCACCTCTCCAGACAAAGAAATCTGTTCCATTTGGGTGGACTGTATTGAAAAGTTGGTCAAGTCTTGTACCTCCGCAGACATCCAAAAGGACATTTTCCCATTTATCTTAGAGAAAATGGTTGGAGGAAATAGTACAACAAACGGAAAAGTCGGGGCATGTAGAGTCCTCCGGTGTATTGCATCCCGATTTAGTCACGAGGTTATCCAGAAGAAGCTTCTGCCCATTATGGAAGCATTTTCCAAAGACAAGGTCCCCATCGTCCGCGCCGCAGCTGTGGCTAACTTACCAGAAATGTTTCATCGAATTAAAAAGAAGTCAGTGGCCCTTCGGATAATAAACTTTCTGAAACACGACACAGACCCTACTGTGAAAATAGCTCTGACTGTGACCCTGGTGCAGTCTGTACTTCTGATGGATCCAAAAGAATCTGCAAATAAGGAGTACTTGGAGAATGTTATGCAAACAATTAAACTCCTTGTGAAGGAAGGTTACGTCAAGGGAAATGTTGACTTGCTGGTGGGGTACTCAAACTACATGGGTCGTGTCACTTTGGCCTTTCACCATGCAGGAGTTATGCAGCCCAGGGATACATTGTGGTATCTAGACTCATTTCTACAATTGAGCCGATACTCAGCCAAAATTGGGTTGGACGATCATAAAAACAACGAACCGGAAGAAAACGCACCTCCCGGATTTGCAAACTTTCGAGCAAACATGCAGTTTAATAGGAGACAGTCTATTGTAGACTCACTGATAAGCACAAACGTTCCTGCGTTGGAAAAAAGTACGGCTCACACTGCTTCAAATACACAGCGTGCTATTGCCATGCTCAGGGCTAATGCGGAAGATAAGCGAATGTCGATTCCTTATGGAGGTGGTCTTCCACAACCAAGCTCAACCACGTTTGGACCGGACTTGGAGAGAGACCACGAGTGCAGGGAGAATGCTGCCAAAGAATTTTTAGAATTTATGACTTTTGCAATGCCAATAGTTGATTTTCGCCATGGTCTCCATCTCCTCGTTGTCGACTTGATGCACGATACAAGACCGGAAGTAAGGAGTGCGATGGCCCGTAAAATCCTGCCTATTATGGAACACCTCGGCCCGGAAGCGGGTCTCATGCATGGGGAATTTGTGTTTGGACTGACGGATGATGACTTGGGCGTGATTGAAGCTATTGTTCCTAATGTCTCAAAGATTCTTAAGTGTCTTGCGGGAGCGAAACTTTTATCGCCTGAAAGAGTGGTAAGATTGTTTGGGATAACTTTTGCCGTGATTTAATTTAGCTGCACTGAAACAGTTTCGTATATTTCGGTTTATAACCGAAAATTGGGTTATATCAAATTCATGAACTGATCGTGAGTGCCAAAAAAAATCCAAAATGTTTTGGAATTACAAGGTAATAATATGACATCATATATCCATACTAAATGGCTGTGTGGTTTAGTGGTATAACGCTCGGATGTAATGCATGATGTCTGCAGCTTGCTAGGGTTTAGCAGCTGACAAAAATACTTCTCATTTATGAGTACAAGTTATAAGTGGCAACAAATACTTCTCATTAATGAGTACAAGTTATAATAGGCAGACATATTAATATGCACAGATTTAGAGAGACCCAGGTTCGATTCCTGGCACAGTCAATTTCTTTTTTGTAGTTATCATCAGTGGCGTAAGAACGCGTTTCACAATCCTTTCTACTTTTTATTTTGACGGACAAGCGAAATTGGTTTTATTACATGACATCGACATATCTTTTATAATTTACCTACAAAAAAATCTTGTTTCCCTTGTCTCTCTCTTCTCTTCTTGAGCTGCTTTGTTTCCTAGGTTTCCTACAAAATTTTGCGTAGTGCATGAAACCACCGTATTGTTCCTACCCACCTTCATTGTCAGTGATTTTCACCAGGGATTTAGACACGCTTCTACGAGTAATTGATAAAAACAAAAAAATCTGAAAGCCTAATTAGAGAGAGATTCCTAATCAACTAGTTGTACACTTTTGCTCTCCAATATGAAGTGGAGTGAAAGCAGCTGCATGTAAAAAATGCAAATAACTAATTCAATGTTTGCTCAAATTCCAGACCCCAAAACTTGTGGAAATCGGTGGAGCCATTATGTTTTGTGAAGAAAGACTCAATCAGACAACATACTACAAAGTCCACCAAACAATGCTCGAGCAGTTTGCATCATTTCCGTTCTACCTTCCCAGTGATTACATATTACGCGAATTTTCTCCCTTCACTTTTTCATAGGCTGCGTCATATGGTAAGCCCAAGCCCACTCTATCATACACTATTTGTTTTCATGCAATGGACAAGAGATATGGATGAGTAGTCAAAAAGAAAAGTTAAATCCATCCTAACTTTCGATAGCACTTGAAAAGTTTTCTGTAAAAGGTGTATGATGGGTTTACGCATATAGTGCATCACGTCTAGTTAAATTTTTTCCATTTAGTGAAGCGTCAGAAATTGCGGGCATTGAAGAGGGTACCATCCTTCTTCTACGTCTGCCAAATAATCAAATATATATGGCGCACTTTATGCATAGTCCCTATGTGGGAGGTTCTGACAGTTGTGAGGATTGCAAGCAAAAAAAAAAGTTTGTTTGGAAACTCATCCTGCCTCCCACACACACTTACACACCTTACCACAGCATGGTAGAAACAAGCTAAAGTTATTTAACAATCACACCCAGGGGAGTATCAACAGTTAGCGAATCCATTTGTAATTCTGGATCTGACAAAAATTATCCGAATTGTTAAGCTCATAAAGGCTTCCGGCTCTAGGCCATACTATAGTATATAGGTATTATATATATGAGTTTCAACTAGGCCAGATTAGCTTTAAATACAATATACAATACAAAATATTACGAAAACAAGTTACGCAACAATCCATTTTACATAATTGCAATGTCTGTTCTGTATATTATTATGCGAATTTATAATTTACCTTTTTCTTTTGAATTAGAGGCAAATCCCGTGTAGAATGGCAGCAGTTGTCTCAATCCTCATGTATCTTCGTCACTGTCGCCGTGCTTCACAAAGGGCCGAGATCCGGAAAAAAATTATTGAAGGTAATTTCTTATTTTCATTCGACCGTAGGCGTTCTTTCAGCTCGACATTTTTATGTAGGTGCCAAGAAAACTTAATATTTTCTTTTATTAATGTACACAAGATAGAGTACAAACTTGTCCAATTTAGTTTGTCACGCTAGATGATATATACAACTATTTTGCAGTGCTGTATGTATTTCACCATTGAGTCAAAGTCATTCCGTACAGTTCCTGGTCAAAAAGTACCTAACACATGTCCATTGCCACTTTCCTCTCATGCTTTCCTGTGTTGTACTTTCTCTTGCTTTCTCTTGTCATAATATGATTAAACCGAATTAATCCTTCAAGTATCCATCAACCTTTTAAAAAACAATGTAAACAGCAAGGAGTAGTGGGCATAGGGTAGTAGCAAGTCCAGTTCTACCTACTTAACCTCCTCATGATGACTTTTGACATGACAGGATATTGTTTGCAGAACACAATTTTTTATATGAACGGCTTGTATAAAGTTTCTCCTTTCTTGGAAGTGAAAGTTACATGGAAAAGAAACAGATCATAAAGAATTTGAGACTACCTTCAACCCGTCCTTTTTATCCTAGTAGAGTAATGATAAGACATTTTTTTCATTGTCCTTTTCGCCCATGAATCGCATTAAATAAACTACCTCAGGACATTACCGAGCAAAACCACAGAATTGCTTTCTTGGGGCAGTATTTATTATTGAGACTTGATACTTGCCATCTTTCTCTAGACTCTTTTTTATACTGTTTTTTCACCCCTGTTATAAAAAAAAAAATCTCCATCCTACGCAAACAGGCAGTTTGAACGTTAAAAAAATTAGGACCTCAGACTCTATACGTTGCTGTGCTTGTTTATGAGCTCAATTATGGACCAATTCCCATAAAAACTGAGGGTTTTATGCCTATCTGATGGGTTTCGCTGTAATGGTCATGACATCAATAAGAAATGAGTGTATTTTATTAACACAAACTGGTATTCCATGTGGACCACGAGAAAGCTTTCACAAGCACTGAACAAAAATTAAAATATTGATGAGCCAAAATTCATCTCACATCACGTTGCAAAAGCGTGACTTGGCCTTTTGTGCAGTGTTAAAACTGCATAAATAAATTATGCGTTTAGTTGCCTCTGAATAATAAAGTTTGGAGCAATTAGTACAAAAGAATGTTAAATACAGGCATCCGCCTAATGACATACAAAATTCCATATCTGGCTTGTATTTCATAAAGTTTTTAGTATTAATATTCACGAATGAATTAGCGCGAGCTTCAGAGCACCCAAATATATATGTTTTTGTAAACTTTTAATGAAAGAATAACAGAAAGTGACTTGATGCGTTTTTTTTCTCTTTATAAGGGTTCGCTCGTGGGCGAAGTGTGCATGACCGAATGCTCTTCCTCTACACGGCAAAAAAAGTGATGGAAAAGTTCTCGAGAAAGTACTTCAGAGAATATTTCTTCGACGAAGTTCTCCTTCTGGCAAGTAAATATTGAATACCAAAACTAGGTTAACAAGGCTGCTATGTTTCTCGATTTTCTTATCTTGCTTATTGGTTTTTATGTAGACGATCCAGTGGTCAATGTTCGTAGAAAGGTGATTGAGCTCATGCCGGAACTTAGTGCACGGGCTGAGGACCCTGCAGGACTCCAGAAAATTGAGGACACTTTTATACAAAGTAAGAAATCAGAGACGGACCGGGATGCGAAAGAGGCTATTGGGATTACGTATGAAAAACTCCGGGTAAAATGTCAAGATTACAAATAATATACCCAAATTATAGTCTTCATTGATATGTCTACGACTAATGAGATATGTGTTTTGAATGATTTTCCTTAGGAGTACGCCCGGACACACTCAATGGTAAAATACATTTTTTACGTAGATTAAATTAAAACCAATTATACATATACAATTATAGGTTATATTTGTACTAATAATATATAATGTTATGCAGACGAGAAGAAGCAAGGATGCGGAAGATGACATGAAGCGAATGGAAGAAGACTATATCGCAAGTCTGGAATTTGATGGACACACCAAGCATACTCCAGCTACAGTGGAAGAAAAACGGAAAAGTATGAATATTCTAGATTTTATGATTGGCTGAGTTTCGAGTGGTTTTCATTGGAAATAATGATTCTTGTAGGTTTCTTCGGTGCAAAAATGGCGAAAAGAAAGTCTAAGGCTATTTTAGCTGGGAACGAATCCAAAACCCCAGGTGGGGAGAAACGTACATCATCGGGCAAAGGGAGTCGGCCAAAAACTAAAAGCAAGTAGAAACCTTGTTTCAAGCAAAGATTTTTCTAATGGAGTGGGGATTTAAATTGCTGCAAAAGTCAAATTGTATGTGTACCTGATGTCACCGGCTTAAAAACAAAATTAAAAGTAAAGGAAAGGAAATATTCTTGTGTACCCGATCGGTAAAAAATAACTTCCCTAGAACGTTCCACCTATAGTTACCAAAGGTCATAATGATTAATTCCTTGTGTGTTAAAGAAGCAAACCATGTAGTGTTCTGAGTGTACCATAAGTCCGTCAGACATGTCACCAATTTTATCCGAGGTATTTGCCTATCGTGTGGTAGTGTAAAAGCTTTCGTACACATTCCACATTGATAGTGTCACATGGCGCATCTAACATTCCATGCATGCTCTTTCAATTTTCCATGGATGAGTCGCAAACGTGTTACAGTCCTTAGATTACTCACAGCCTGGAATCACACCTACCAAATTAGCATTCAACACAGTCTGTACAAGTTTGTTGTTTTGCTTCATTAACAAGCGAATCCCAATTTCTGAGGCAGCCCAAGCGTGTTATTCACCTTATTAAGACTCCACTAAATCACGTGAAAGTCTTGGAGTAAAAAGTTTCACAGCTTTTGTTTTTGGAATCGCTTTCCAAACAAGCTAAAACTAGTTTGAGGATCAATAAACACAAAAAACTTGCAGGAGTAGATGGATTTGTGTAGTTCTGGATGATGATGATCTTTTAAAGGAGATACTTCATGCCAGAAAACACATTCATTCTCACTCTCCGGTGAAAATTATTGATATTCCAAAGTCGTCTCATGTTACTCCAATGCAAATCCCTTTTACTTTCTAAAGGTGAAATGTGTGCATAATGTTGCATCAACTTTTGTTAATGTTAACACTAACGCATGTCTTGAAGCCTCAAATATTCCTTGCGTAATTCTGATGAATTAGTCATTTTTAGATTAGCCACACATTCTCCTTGAGAAAAATTTTCCATCATAATGTAGATTTTACTCGTTAGTATAAATGAGAACCATGTCGTGTTCCGGTCCATTATCAAATCCGGTTGTATGTAGTTATCAATATAAGCCAGCACACATTAGATCCAAACCAGTTTATGTTTGACACGATGAATGCGATGAATACATGAATACTTCTTTAGTAGAATTATCAAACAAGTCCGAGTCCAATGATGTAATTAATGGTTGTCATTTTAGCGTTTGTTAACAACACAATATCATAGCATAAATACAATGCAGGGCATGTTTTTTCTTCTTCTGGATAACCATTCTCTGAACAAGTTGTATTAGTTAATTCAAATCCTCAATCAATCAACTCGATTGTGTCACTCTCTACTGGAAACTTTGTGGTCCCATTGTGTTTGCTAAGAATAATACCTTCAGCACTCTCCTTTTGTCATCAACCCTTTTATGAACTAGTTTAAGTAGTGCAACATGTAGATTGGATCGACCAAACATACTTTCCCCACTTTTCTGAGGTGATGACTGCCTCAATATATCCTTCAGCTTGAACAATAGATCCCATCATCTTCTCGTAAATCATTAAACCGTGGAGCACTTTATGCTCTTAGTGTAACTAAAAATAAAGCTTGCAAATTTTGCGTAGTAGCAAATTTTTCGTGAAAATTGATTTTTCATAAATTCCATCCCGTGGACCGATTAGGCTCGGTGGCAGCAGACATTTTAGGCAGGTTCCGGTGACAAAGAAACACCATTCCCGTGACGTACTTTAAGCATTATTACAAAACTCATCTTCGTCAATACAAAACTGGTAACAAAAAAGCAGGTGGTCCTTTCCGCGAGGAAATTCATTTCTGTAAAAGGGCACAACGGAAGTGATGTCCTATTATAGAATATGATGCGTCAACATGTAATAAATACGTGACCCGACTTTCCAACATGAAATATTCAGACATACTATAAACCAAAAAAGGATGCAACACTATTTTGGGTTTATATGCTTTCTCCAGCTCAAATTGGAAAATCAGACAATTCACAAGCATAGGAGAATAGTATAGGGTGAAAAATCGATGTGGATGCTGTTGTTTGAAAAATACATGAATGTTTCTAAAAAACGTACTGTATCATGGCTATTCCGCTTTAGATACAACCCTTTAGGTAACTCTTTCAAAGTACAAATAACTTCATATGTCTATATGCATCTATGTACGTCTACTGACGTATGAAAAAAGATCTATGACCAAAGGGTGTCATGTAACTTGTCACTGTCTAAAAGCATAGCAATACAATATGCTCACTACCCAGTCTTCAACAAAAATATACAAACAACAACAAAAAGGATACAAAAATAAATCATACTTTAAATCAGGGAAGCCGTCACATCCAACTTTAATATCATTGAAAGTCTTGCAGACTTGCAAAATGTGACCTGTCTCTCTATGCTGCAGGAATTTGTGGGAAAATCACACGCATCAGTTTCTATTATAACGACTTGGTAAAGGCAAAAAAATGAATTATATCTTGAAGCTTAGAATTAACCTCAATAAAAACAATGAGTAGCAGGTGCCCTTTTACGTTTTGACTGTAAACCGTTTTACCATTAAGTTACCATCTGCCATCGTTAAATACGTCATGGACCATGGCAGATTAAAAACGATGAAAACTCTCAACTCATTGGAAATATCTGAGCCGTCTAATAGCTTTAATTCGGCATGTCTTCTCTTTATTGCTCGCTTTTTCTCTTTATGGGTCGGGGTAGTGACTTTTTTTGTTAAGGTCCGAGTATAATTGAAATATGTATTTTCTCTATTATGTAAATGCGTTTGTTGGATTCTTTTCTGTCCCACAATTTAGGTTTTTGAAATATATGCATTCCTTGTCAAGGGAAGTGGACAGGTTGGAACTGTCGCCGTCAATCACCTATCAGTTCCAGTCGGCAAATTTATCTTTCCCTACTATTTCCCTACTACTATTTTTCTTTCTCTATCTGATTTGTAATTCTTTTAGAAAGGTATCTCATCTACTGAAAAACGGCATGGATACGCACAGACGAGTTCTTAAGTTTCCAACATTCCAATTTAGTTAGTTATCTATGGCCTATCTAGTATATTGCTCTGTGTCCATTGTCGACTTTTATCTCACTTTTTTGCCAAGTTTGAAGAAACAACTAAAAATGGACACCTCTCCAACGAAAGTATGTCCCACCTCTACCCAGGCACCTGCCCCCCAACCGGACCAAGTCCAAGCGATCTATCTCGCTCAGGCCAATATTTTCTCTTACGAAGCCCACAAGTCATCCAAGTCGTGGGTGCCGCTATGTAACAGCACAGTACCCATCTCTATCCTGTACGACGAGACCCGATCAATATACCGAATAATTAGCGTTGATGCTGATATCAAGGAAGTCGTTGTAAACACTACAATCCAGGAGGACCTAGAGTTTGTGAAGACCACCCAGAAGTTTGGATACTGGAAGGATGTCTCCAGTGGAAGGGTCTTTGGGATCGGGTTTGCCAGCGAATACGAGGCCGAAGCTTTTGACGAGTGTCTGCGTAAAGTAAAGCATAATATCAAAGGCGTGCCGTCCACCTCCAGCCTGGATACAATACCTGTGGAGGAGAAAGAAACCGTGACTGGCCCGAGCGTAGCTCCAAAATTGGCATGTCCTGTACAAAAAGTAAACTGGGACGACTACGACCAAATGGTGACCCTTATAACGGACAGAGGTCCGAGGCCAACGACTTACAAGGTCGACATCCCACCGACCCCTGGATTACCACTCCCTGGGTACTATTACCCTGAGCCGCCGCTCCAGTCCCTATTGCCTTTGACAATTCCGCATGGATACTCTTACCAGGGACCATCGCCAGGAGGCGGTGACACCCACATCTCGGCGGAACAAATATCCCGTCTCCGGAGTGAAAATCTAAAGCTCACCGAGAGCTTGATGGAGACGACCTGTTGTCTGAAAAAGATGGAAATCCAGGTAGAGACTATGAAGAAAGACAACTCCCAGTTGGTTAAGAGCATGGGGGAGTTGACGGCCAAGATGGAAGGTTCCGATAAAGAGGCAAGGGAATGGAGAGAGCAGGCGGAACGCTGGAAGGAACATTACCAGCAAGTGGTTACATCTGCAAAGAAGAAAAGTTTAGCTGTGGAAGAAACCGAACAAAAGGTGAAGGTCTTGACTGGAGAGAAAGTGAGACTGGAACTTAACCTGAAGGAGATGGAGGAGGAGTTGAGAAAAGCGAAGGAGAGTCAAGGACTTGGATGTCCCGGACAGTTTGGAACCAAGTACTTTAAGGAGTTAGAGGAACATTACAGGAGGCTATTGTCCGACAGTCAGAAGAGAATTGAGGAGGTCTTGCGCAAGGACGCAGATAGAAAAAATGTTCTAAGGGGGGTCGACACACTCTTCACAGGGGCGATCCAGGGGTTGATAAATATTCACGGGCAGATTAGACAAGCTTATGAGCAGCAGTGAAATTAATTCGGATTCTTTATTAAAAACTATGAATAAATTAATACCCCTAATCAGTTTATGTAATCATACTGCATTTCTATACTTTTTTAAAATATTTTTTTTGTTACTTTTGTCTAAACCAACATAGTTGTAAATTCTAGTACAATTTTCAGATGAAATAATTTTTCCGTGTAGTTTATCTAAAAGCTGAAATCCCCCACCCAAACGTACCACGGTTATGCAAGACTTTTGCCTTGCCAGTTTAATGGATTTGAAAATAACTAACAATGTTATCGCTAAAATTTCTTTCAAATATGCTACACACGGCCTGAACTGAACTGTCCAAAATGTTTACTAACAAAATTCTAGCATAGCATGTATTACAATACCTATATAGATAATGATGCAACTTGATGGACTCAAAGGTTCTCGTTTGTAAATTCACAAAAAACTTCTCGTGGGATGAATAAAATGATCTATTCATGAATTACGAATTGTGTAACGTTTCGAGCTGACGTAACTTGGAAAGACAAATAGGTACCAAGCAAGATACCATAACGTACTTTTGTCTATACCCTGATATCATGAATAGAGTACGTTACACATCTATGTATGATGAAACCCTAGTTGGCCTACTTATTAAGGAACTTTAGTTTCTTATTAATTTTACTAAACACATTTTTTCACTGTCTTGTACATGCATCTCCTCCTACACCATAC
>JAAXOA010000880.1:0-18787 GCA_036561885.1 Salina celebensis
TTTAGAAGTTACGGTTTGCGAAATTTTGACTATGCGAAGTTCCGGTTTTTAGAAGTTATGGTTTTAGAAGTTACGGTTTACGAAGTTCTGACTATGCGAAGTTCCGGTTTTTAGAAGTTACGGTTTGCGAAAATAAGGGTTACGCGAATCTTGTTTGCGAAATTCTAACATGGAACCAATGTTGATATCCAACATGATGTTGGAGTCGGTATACATTTCATACAAATGTTATTTACATAAAATGTAAAATTTACCGATTCTATGCAGGCGAAATTCACATATTTAAAAACTGACACTGCATACTCAATTCTTCTTATACTCTATCAGAATACTCTTCTAATACACAAACTTTCAACTATGGATCAATTCAAACATGGATTTCGGTTTGTTTCTATGGATAGCAAGATAAGGATGATAAAGCATATAGCCTTCCGATCGATAAGAATTGAGTACTCCATGATTCATATAATGTATAACACTCGCTTGTTACTTACACTCTCACATCTCAAGTGATACCCTCAAGAAGGTAATTCACTACAACGACACTGAAAATCCTCCACGTGAACAGCAAGCTGATGCATAAAATTTCTCTCCACTTTTATTGAAAAAACCTGTCAAATCTCCGGCAGATAGTACTCTACAGCTATGCTAACTTGCTAACTAGATCGAAAATTATTTACCACTTATTGAATACAGTCTATTTTCACACAAATATGTATAGTATACTAAGAGGCTAGTGAGGACCGTATATTTAGTTAAAATTAAAATTCCGACATTATGAATCCAACAAAATCAAAATTGCCCATGCTTCCCGAAGTTATGATACATATATGTGCATGAAGTCGACGTTTAGCGAACTTTATATACACAGAAATTGGAAAAGGGACGCATGGCACACAGAAGGATTTCCTTGGATCTAATGGAAACATTCTCATACATAATCATAATGGAGAAAAAAGTCCATAATAGAAAACTAATACTAACTTTCACCTAAAAGATTAGGAAGGATGACTTCTGCTTGTCGTACAAACAATGATAAACGAGACGGCAGTGGCTTTCGTTATGAATGTCTATTGAGCCCGTATAAATTACGCGAAAGTACAGCAAATGAACTGGGAATTATTAAATTCTTATTGGCTTGTAGCTATACGCCGCTTGGTGATTGTGTAAATTTCAGGAGACTGATGATATTACGTGACCTGAAATAATTTATAAATTTTGAGGACACTGTTTCTGACTTTTTTCTCTTTTGTGGTTTCTCACTTCATTAGGAATGCAGCGTTGTCCATATTTGGCTGAGATGAAAGAACGATTTTGGCGAAGCAGCAGCAACGGAACAGACAGCAAGAAACTGACAGAAGAAGAAGGAGCTGATGAACTTTTGAAGAGTGTAGCAATGACAACGAAAAGTAAGCAATCGACAATCGCTAGGTTAGCCCAACCCGAGCCTGATGACGATGAGGGTGTCCCAATGCTCCCCCCACCTTCTACAGCTGCAGCTACAATCACGTCAGCAGCAAGTCCCACCACCGCATCATCCCTGGCTCCACAGTCATCTGCTGTGTCAACTGTAGTGAAGGTTAGTAGTGTTAGTACCATGATTTTTATATATTTTATACTATTATTGGTTTTTTACAATAACTCATCTTAATTCTTTAAAACAAATGACGGAAGCACCTAAGTACCTAATGTACCTAGAAGTCCACATACATTTTTTACCAATATTTTTCAGAACATGCATACTTTGTAACAGACATATCGACTAGTAGCTGTGAGTTTGCTGTTGCTGTAATAATTTTAAGTAGTTACACAGCCATTTTGCAGGGGAAATTGTTTTTTTTTTTTTGTGCCACTATCTGCATCAATAACGGTAGCAAATGAGAAAATAGCACATACTTTTAGTGAGTTTTTACTCCATCATTAAAAATACTTTGGTACATCTAAAAATATCTAAAAATAAATAACAGTTTTCATTTTTTCAATGATTATTAAATATTTTGTAAATCCATCTGGATTTGAAAGTGAAATATCTGCCACATTGGAGTATTGTCTTCAAGAAGAAAAACAGTCACGAACCCACAAAAGTTTAATCGAATAAGCCATATATATTTTTGACCGAAAATCATAATTGATACAAAAACTGTTAGAAACATACGTTTGATAAAACGAAAGCCAAAGAGCAAACTACCGTTAGTTCACGTGGCTATGTTCAAAAAAACAAATTCTGCACCATTTCGTGTACAAGTCGTGGAAATCCTCTTGGAATTTTCATCCATGTTTTGGCGAGAAGCATGACTTTCCGATCGTTCCCATAGTTTCATTTCTTGGGCACTATCAACTTTTCAACAAGCGTGTGCTGAACCTACTCTTGACATACTAATGAATGCGAAATCCAATTGCCAAAACTTTAAGTGACACGAGGTAAATAATCTAAATCCGTATGATGTGATTAGTCGCTCATTAATTCGAAAGTCAGTCATGTGTGAGTGGTGGTTTATCATATTATATTCAACTCATCCAGAATTTTCACTGGGAAATTTCATTACTTTACTTTTTGATTCGATATGATGGATGGAACATAGAGAAGGAAAGTAAAAAAAGTCCGTGCAGAATGGTTTTTAAGCCGGCTAAAGAATTTTTAACGCGTTCTTCATAACAGAGATTAATGTACAATCTTCACCTCGTTTTGTAAATTCTGTCCAATAATATATTGTAAGAGTGAACATCAAGCGTGGGAACTTCAAAGCGTTGGACCTTAATGCCATCCATTTGTATGTTTTCCTGCTCCCACAATATGTCACATCGAATGTTGAATGAGACTAACAGATTAACTCACGCTCAAACGTCCTGTTGACAATAGTTACTTCCATCCGCTGAACCTGGATACCATTTTAATAGAAAATTATTGAAAAGAATCTCTTTATATAGAGAGAACTGGTTAAGGTCTTCAATAGAGCAGCAACTTTCTTCATTACTGTTGTGTTGTCATATTTATAACACGATAGGGATATTGGCATTGCGATTATTACAGTTAACAACAAAAATAAGTACAATCCGAACAGCTAAGAAATTTTATATGCTTTAGTTAGCCATTTCGTGGTAACGTTAATTGATAACCCGTTCGTAACTAAAACATACATATTGACGAATTATTTAGCCATGGCACCGCGGCTAAATACTAACACGTTGCCGAGCAAACTCGTAACGAGTAACGTAGGCATGCTAGGTTGAAATCGGCTACGCACGGCAAAAAATTCGAAATTGCGTTCAATGAATGCAATGTAATATATTCCTGATGGTAAGTGTAACTGTGGTCACACTAATAATCCACTAGCTAATTTTTTGCTTCCAATACTACTGCCCCCCACTCTTTACAAAAACTTTCTCTTGAAAAACAGGTTTGTTAAGGTCACTCTAAAGGGTATTTTAAGAGACATGCGTCCTTTTGCGAAAAGTAATTTCTCCGAGATAGATACTAGAGCTGTGTCCATTACGAAAAAATGTCACATACCCAACTTTAAGTGCAGCACTTTACGTCTCAATAACGCTCCAATAGATCTTTTCATATACGAAGTTCTATCCGCAGCGTTCTGGGTTAATTTGAACTTCGTTATAATAACATAAAAATTAATTGGTGGCTTTCTACGTTAATGATCCAGGAACTCTGTTTTCAACCTACCTGCTGGAAACTAAAGGAACAATTTGAAAAAAGGAAACTACAATACGAGAAGAATCGCTCTGGCTCAACGAGTGTGCGATATCTTATGGTAAAAAGTTGTTAAACTGTGTGACTGTTCCGGTTCTGGAGTATTGATCAGCACACGCATCCTCATCCTGGTGCTAGGTTTTTGGGAATTTCCTCACGTTCCACGAAACAAAATCCGCTTATTTCATTATTATCGAGTTTTACACTAGAGACAGCCAAAAGTTGCCATGATTATGCCAGTGCTGGTGGATTTTATGTTGCCACGTGTAAGGTGCTGGATGTGATCTGAAAACAAAAAAATATGCCAACTATAACCTCTCACTTATATCATCGTAATATAAGAGGGATAACTTATGGCTTATCATGGTTCCATGAGCATGACACTTTTTATATATACCAAATACTTCCACCACAATCAGCAGAGCCAATGCGAAAGTTCCTTGTTGACGTTTCCACTAGTTCTCGGTTGACGGATGACTATGAAGCTGGGCTTAGCTAGAATATTAGCATCAGCTATGCGTTTGTCAAATAAGTATTCACTCTCTGGTTACAAAAAACTTTGGAACTCTTTCCGTCCCTGTTGTGATCTTTCAGCATTGGCGAATTTTATGAAGACTCCTCGCACACACGCAAAACTAGACTACAGGCATTTTCTAAACGAGTACCTTTTTGAAGGGCTAACCAAATCGGCCGCTATTGTGCATAAGGGGTAAATCCTTCCGTTTTTATCTTTAATAGAAATTTCAATATTTTTTCATAAAAAATCATTCTTTCACACATTGCTATCGTTGGTTGAAATAATTTCTTAGATTTAACCCTAAAACCAGAAATTCAATAAAAAAAGAGGCTGTCGATCTTTTGCGAGCTTAATTTAGAGAAAGTCGCAAGACGAAGAAATCCAAATTGAGTAGCATTAAACTATCCATTTTTGGCGGATCTATCCATAAATTAGAAGCCCATCGTTTCCAAAGTTCAAAGAAAAGATTTGGAATGAGAGATGGTTATAAATATGATCAAATTTTCTCATGGCAAGTTTTCACTTTCTCCAGGAGCTCGCGAAGTGAAGTGCTATCTATACGACTAAGTAAGTTGATAGTGTTCAAACTAGAAGTGCGGCAATTGGTTGGAAAATGCATATAAATCCTTATCTTGGTTTCATTGAAGTTTGTGAATACCATGCTAAGAATACGGATAACCGTTTCTTCAGCAGTTGAATTGAATTATGAAAGTTGCGAAAAGTACCTTATCGCTGCCTGAATCTTTCAAATGTTCACATTAAAGCAAATACAGGCTTTAAATAAAGATTTGCGAATTTAAATGCATCATTATAGACTGTAAGTAGCACATCACGTACACATTGTAGTACATTTTGTTTCAATATTATGCTTTTTCATCACAAAGCAAAGGAATCAGTTACATACAGTACACCATTTTTAAAGTTGATACATATCACTTATTTGGTACTCCGTTTTTTTCTCTTCCGTCATACTAATGTGTATGCCTCAAAGTCACAGTTTTCCTATCACGATCACAACGAGAAAACAGAAAGAGATATTGCACCCCCAAATGTAAACATCCACAAGCCAACACAACATATCCAATGTTGTAGACTAAAATGTTACACGAGAATATTATATTGTATATGCATGCATAATGTACTTTTTTTAAAACTAAATTTGCGTGTTGTTTTTCATTTCAGGTGAGAGCTGACGGAAGTGGCTCGAGAACAGCAGTAGCTGGAGAGCGACCTCCATCTTTTATTTGGGTCCAACAACCACCTACCACAGCCCCAAAATGGTGCTGTCATTACGCCAAGTTCCCGAAAAATGCCAAGTAAGCCTAACAAAAAAAAATCGATTTTCTAGAACTGACACCCAACATTTAAATACAACTACGAAGTGCATGATGACTTGAATCACAGGTGAACGCCCTTTTTACTTGTCATGTGTACTGGATTGTGCCACAAACATAGCAACCCCATATAAATATCATTAAAACTTAATTTTTCCTCGTTTGTTGTTCACGTGCATTCACCCTCCAAAAAGGCGAAATTAAAAAGCTTCGCTTTCATTTTCCATTTATAAGACAACCTTCGACAGCCCACACTTTCTTGTGGTGAATACGTAGCGACGTAAATTATTGCTTTCTTATGGTTCGAAAATGGCATGTGCACGCGATACTTGTGACAAAGATGGGATACATTGCATTTCTTAATTGAAAGGTGTATTATCCTTCGGTTGAATTGCCAAAACATGCGAGTTCTACATGTTTACTGCAGAATACTTTGAGCAGCTAATGGAAGTGAGAGGTCAAAATATAGTAATGAATTTCCTAGACAAGTAGTGAGGACTTACAAATCATGTACTATACTATGTATAAACATGACAAGCAGTCTGGTCGGGTTATTTTTTTACAGCAAAC
This sequence comes from Salina celebensis, assembly GCA_036561885.1. Taxonomy (NCBI): domain Eukaryota; kingdom Metazoa; phylum Arthropoda; class Collembola; order Entomobryomorpha; family Paronellidae; genus Salina; species Salina celebensis. The sequence continues at coordinate 6,128 of JAAXOA010000880.1, forward strand.
ATATTATGTTGGAGGTATGAAAAATGGTATTGGTTTTCTCAGTTCGAGGGTTTTCAGGAGAACCTGCATTTACACTCCGATATTTTTATTCAATATCTAAATAATGAACCCCTATTTTGATTTGGCTAACGTAGGTGGACAATAAAGAATGAAACTAACTGAAAAAATGATAACCATGCGAAAATTAATCTCTCGCTATTAGCATAACTGATACGTTATGTTATCCACATGAAATATACATGAGGTATTTTAAGAACTTGATTTGTATTGTATATGTGTTAAATACAGACATACGTGGATTAACAACTTATTTGCAAACTCGACAATTTGCTGACTTTTGTTGAAAATAAAATACATCTTTGTTTATTATAATGCTACCAGTCTTATAATCCCGATAAAATTTAAACCGTCACACTAAATTTGGTTTTCATAATACTTTGCTTGCTTGCTTTCATAATGTTTTCATAAGGCCAAAATTAGTAACGTCTATACATGCATTGTTGCCGTCTTTTTTTGTGCGAAAAAATCTCTTTGTTACAAATCCGTTACATTTTGCAAAGCATTTTTCCATCATGCATGTTATTCCAAACTAGAGCTGAAATAGAAGCAGCATCCCAAGCAGTACCTATGTCTTAGGAACTGAACAACTTGTGCCTACGCCCAACCGTTTAATCTGCTTTGCAGACTCAAAAACTTTCATGTTTGGCAATCTGTCGCATAGAGTACGCCTCTGGTAAGAGCTTTCTCCTACGTTCACGTTATTCTTGAAACCAGATTTGAGTCTAATTTCGGACATCAAACCAAATCGATGCTTGAAATCATGTCTTCAATTGAATCATGTTACAGTGGCAACTGCTAAACTAAATGTCTCCTCTCAATTTTATCGTCAATTACTCAGTTACTTTCCTGTAATACTGTGGTTTGTATTTGTAAAGATAGCTTTTGATGTGGCATCGAAATGGCTGCAAAGTCACGGACCACCCTGTGGTTTGAATATGATTTTAACATCTTAGCTAGAGAATGTGTGCAATGGAGCACATTAAGCCGCTTGTTCTTTTCACTTCACCAAGATAACAAAATAACCATAAAAATTATCGTGCTCCGCGTATATTTCCGGTTTCTACCCTATAATACGAACATCAAGGATCATTTCATTTTTAACGCTGTGGAAAACAGACGTTTTTGTCATGTTTTGTATGCAATAACTTCGCAATCTTTTAATAAGTACCGACAAGACATCCTCCAGTACTATCTTGTTCATATCCTCCTCATCTGGACCAGCCATTAGGAAACTACTGTTTCACTCGGTTGTAAGCAATAAATTCACTGTTTATATGTAAGACTTGACTTTTTACGTTTTCAAGACAACAATATTGTTCTCCATAAATGGCTGGTGCTGTATATCCCAAAACCAACGCTACTTTCGTCCGGAACCATGGGCCAAAAATGGTTTTAGTGATAAAAATATTGAAACGAATTAAAACGATACGGTGAACATGATATAAAAGTTTTGTAGAACTTCAGGCAAAATCCTAGTTCTTTGCCAAATTTTACCTCAGAGCCTACGTACAGAGCTGCTAAAACCAAACATCATCACCAATTTTCATTTTATCTACTCTTGCCTCCAGTTGTATCTGGTACAGAGTACTTCATCCGCGGTGTGTTTACAACTTTCCATCCCATAATTCCCATTCTTGTCTCGCGTCATTTTTATCCGTTCTATTTCGTATGTTATTTTCAACCTACACCCTGTTTCCAGATATAATATCAAATTCTGGAAACTTTTCAATGTAAAAAATCCATCAACAAGAGTTTCTAGTCCCTTTTCATGCCTAGTTTTTATTCCACATTTGGTATCGTCGCTTTCCGAATTCCTATGTGAATCGAATGGTTAAGGGATCTTCACATGAGTAACCTATCTGGTAATAGATTATAAGCGTTGATCTGTCGTAGTACGCTGTTATTGAAATACAATTATCATAGAGAGTGGCTGGTCACTGAGGTATTGACCAGTTCAAATATCACGACGAATGAAAGTTTTATCGATTAACTGAAGGGCAACCGTTTTTTGTAACTGTAACAGAACTGACACATGAAACCGGACGTCTTAGACAGATAGAAGTTTTGAAAGAAAGAACATTACAAAGAAATCCGTCTATTTGATGAAACTTCAGTAGTGTCACAACAACTGATATGAATTTCCATCAAATCAAACGTTTCATGCTTGTCTTCCCTTGTATGGGGCCCTCAAAACCTACAATTTGCATACAAACTTACACGAACTCGTAAGTAAATTTGAAAAACTTATTGAAGGATATTATATTGTTTTTTGCAGTTGGACTTTATTTTTAAAAATTATGTTATCTTGGTAACATAATCATGGTAATATTATCATTTGTTACCATATACTGATAGTATCTTCGGTGCTCACATACCTATTCTTCGCGTTGGGGGCTGGGGGTTTATTACCACCAGCCCACCGTCTGTATATTTTGTTCTGTTCGCACATTGTATTCCGATAAAATCTGTTCTCGTTAAAATCGGCCACCGTTCGTTTCTGAGGGGTAGTACTTGTACATTTTCAATTTGAGGTAAATAAGCAAACTCTTAGCTGAATGCCTTCTTGTACGATTTTGTGCGTATGTAAGCGAAAGAAAGTAAGAATGACCATGGATTTTTACGAGACAAGTAGCGAGACATGGGCTTATTGCGTCTCCGATGATCATGAGATGAAAGCCTTCCTGATTGTGAACTTTCTTTTGTCATTGCTCCTATATGAGGTTATACATGTCCCGCGTCCGATCTTCCTTCTCTCTCGTCCATCTTGCTTGGTACAAAGTCCTAATCCTAGCACGGGCTGTCGGTAGTTAAATAAATGGACAAGGATTGCATGGGTTCACGAGAGCATAAATAAACATATAGCACATTTTATCTCTTTTCCCTCCTATCTAAAAATTCAACTACTCTCTAAAAATGGCATACAACTTCACAATTTCGCTCCTCAACAGTTTTCTCTTTTCTACGTTCTTTATCCAATTGAACAACAAATCTTTTACGGATGAACAACTAGCGAGTGATGTGTTCTCGCTGAAATGGGTATGTTATAATATTTAACATTTACAGTCAGACATGCTATTTTCTGTACGCTATTAATGTATGAGACTATATTTCGCAACCACCTTGTAAGCCTCATGTCACTGAATAAATTTATTCTGGCTAGTTTAGTGCTCTCACTACTCTGTCCCAACCTTTTAAAGCATATGTTGATTGGTATAGTCAAGCAACAAACTACACGGCATAGAGTGTTACTTACTTCGAAGTCTTTGAAGACTGGTATGCATTTCTTACTTGATTTTGTGTGTGTTCACTGTCCTTTCCTTCTTTTTTTTGCATACAAACCCTTACCATAAACTTTCACCATTGGGATTCTGTATACCTTCCTTCGTTCCTGCCTCTCGCGGGAAAGTTTGGAAGAATAATTTCAAGCAGTAACTGCCAACATAAATATGTGCATGCGGTGCGTATCGCTTATTCAGCAGCTACTCGTTGAAGTCGTCACGGACTTCCAAACTCTACAGTGAAAGCGACAAAATACTTTCCCCAGAAAATAAATGAAACGCATCCTTATTCCATCAGATGGATATAGGGAATGGCTGATGTTGGGGTTTTCAAACTTTTCATGATTTTGAACACAAAAGAAAACTGGAATAAATCCGTCAATGTCCACAAATGGATTACGTGCATATGAAACTCGCCAATTGTCCATATTCGATAATGTAGTTTGTGAAAGTTTGAACTCCTATTAGCGTTATCTGGAAACATATAATATAACAAGAGATATTGAAAATCAAATATCGTAAACGGCAGATACATTTGTGTCAGATAAAACATATTATGAGTTTCATGGGCTTTGTCTTTCATACACTACTGTGTTTATAACACAAGACGACTATGGTCACCGTTTATTTTTATACGGCGGCAACATGTAAGTACACGCAGATAGCTGCTTCGTAGCGTTCCTTACAGAATGAGAAACTAGTTTCTGTACACTGGGTATGCATCAAAGCACAAAGTCTGTGATGTCTACAGTGTATACACTTTCCCTACGTGTCTCTTGTTGCTGTGGTGGTCTTAGTCTTAATGTGCCTACTAGTACGGAAAGTAAAAGGAAAGTATTTCCAAGCTACTGTTTTCAACGGTATGCGTGTATGCTTTTATGCTTGCTGTAAACGTTTTCTTCTAGAATCAGGAATCGATCGTGGAAACTGTTTCTCTCTTGGTGTCTTTCTTTTGCTCCTTTCAGTCGTTTCTTTTCTCCCCTATCTTCAGTGATACCTATTAGAAGTAAGCGAAGTAGTACCTTTACTTTCCCTTTTTACAGGATTTTTATATTTAATAGACTCTTAAGGCTTCATATTCACTCCTATGAACGTATGACCATGCACAGCATGTCAAAATATACATGGTAGTGTTGCTATGTTGATTCAAAGTAAAACGTTATTGCTCGCCAGAAATATAAGTTTTACAAGTCTGTTAGTAACGCAATTCTTACGTTGTCTGTGTGTAATATGTATGTATTTGTATATGATTTTTGAGCCATGTTTGGTTTGAATATTATTCCTTGTTTCCATTTTATTTCATCTTTCTCTACATTTCTCGTCTACCCGTTCGCATTCTTTCTTTTATGTTGTCTCTAGTATTGTTCGTTTGAAAACAGGTACACATTCTCTCGGAGTCCTTTGCTTTAGCTTTCTCACATTCCTTATTGAAGCTACTTCTAGCAGCTGGGATGAGAATGGTGTAATCCCCGTGGCCTACTACTTTCAAACATTGTTGTAGTTTTGTGATCACTATTTCTAGTGGCACTGTTGGGGGACTCAAAATAAAATTGTGTGTTTCCCTTTCGTCACGAGTCTTCAGTCTAGCATACATTCCAACTAGTTATGTCTTTGTGTCCCGTAAATATTGCATGCAATATTGTGTAGAATGTACATAGTACTTACTCTTAAGCAAGTTGCTATTAATTTGAAGCAGCTACAGTTGCATTATGTAAATTCTAGTGATCCGTCCGTCCATCTTTAGGATTTATGCCTATTTGTAAAAGTGTTATACAAAATACAAACTTTTGTTCACGGAGAAATTTTACTCCTGTGCATCGCTGCTAGCGGTAGAAGGGAGGTCAATATAAAGAAGTTTGATGGTAACTCAATTGACTTTTAGTTTAATATTGACAACCACGAAATCCCTGATTTATTAAGGCTGCTGAATTACACTAATCTAGTTACATATGCGCCTGAGAAGACAATAACACCGTTCACTTGAAAACATGAAGTAATAAGTTGTAAATAAATATCATTTGAAATTAGTGAATAAAGTCGGTCCTGAGTAACCAGATGGAATGTCAAAATGGGTCGGTTGACTAACTATGTTTACACTAGTAGAATTTGCATTTGGTCAGGAGTGTGTGTGGATTGGGTTGGCAAATATTTGATATGGATTAGCGAATGACAAGGCAATACACTCATCGATACGAACAACTTTGAAGAATTAAGATGAACAAAGGGTAAATACCTATATTCTAGTAGTGCCACTAATAACGGAAGTTGGTTCCTACTCATGATACCAAGACAACTAATTTTAGGATCCTCTTGTTTTCTGTTTAATACACAGAAAAAACCTTCATAAATATATTATTGTTTTGTAGTTGTTTTTTATTACGAACGCTATCGCAGTAAAAAACAAAAAACAAATCAATTTTTCCTTTTTCAACGAGTACAATTTTAAAGCGAGCCGGCAAGAGAAGACCATCTCAAACTTAATAATTTTATATTGTATCAAAGCCAGCTCGTTTTTAATTAATTTTATATTGCCTGCGAATTTTGAATCTATTTGAACTTCTCAAAATATTTTTGCGAACAATTCCTGCAAGCCTTTGTTGTTTAGAGTACTTAAGATTTAACTCGAAAGTCAGAAGTACAAAGTAAAATTGTGTTGTTCAAGGGTTCTTGCTTCCTCTCTGATTTTATGTTTAAAAATAAAAATACGGTACATAAAATTCAATTTCATCGTAAAACGGAAAAATAAATCAGAATGATACCTATGACCAAGCTGAAAAAAGAAGGTATTATCCATCACCTCCAAGTAGTTGGACCGTTACACACAAAATTATTTTTTAGAATTACGCTACGTTACGTTACGCAAATATATCGTTATCCGTGAAGCTGTCCCAAAGATTTAGTCTGACATTTAGAATTACAGAACATGATACTCTATAAAGTATAGTTCATACTAATAGATGAAAAATGGTCAGTACTCAAGCAAATGTTTATTCGATTAGGTGTGTGTTTACGGCTTGTTTTGGCCCAACTGGCTTATTTTAGTACATTTTTTTTGTAAAAATTGAGTTTTCAAGATATGACCGTTGTTGTATTTTTTTTCACTGAAGCGAACTTCAGCTAAAGCTGATCACGAACTGAATAGTTGTTTTCACGGCTTAAGTTGTTGTCTTATTTTTATTTTTAAACATGCAAGATAAAAACCCAAGCCTAACATTAGGAACACCTTCTGAGAAGATTACTGTTTACTTTTACTAAAAGTTTATTTTCACCGTTGAGTAATCGTTCTTCTTTTAAATGTTTGCTGTAGTTACAGACTCAGCAAATGGGTTGCTTTCATCACTAAACTTTTTGCTTTCGAAAAATTAGTTAGCGAATGCCTAAAAAATACGTCTTTTCATTCATTATGTTGATTTGTGAACGTTTGACGTGTGACAAATTTTATACCTGTAATCAACATTCATGCTGATGACTCAAGCAAAAAATGTGAAACGTTTCAGTAGAAGATTCTATGTTTGCGTGAAAATAAGTTCCTTACTTGTGTCAGTTTACACAAGCTGCCATGGGAGAGCAAAGAAATTGGGCTTTCACTGGTATTTGCATGGCTCTTTGACTTTTCTTATTTCTAGCGTTTCGTTTCCATTTTACAGTTGGAGAACCCCACTTAAAGCTAGTTTCATAAATCATTTTTCGTTGCTACTCCACTGGTGAAAGGAGCCCGTTTCCAAATGAATAGATAAGATAATATTAGGTAATTATTACGTTCAGGTTGTAACTCACATCGATGCGATGATGATGACTTCTGTAAACGTCTTGTAGGACGAATCGCGCGCTTAGTAATATTTCCGAAAAATTTATGAGCACAATCGTCGAGGGTAAACATATCAGCTTGAGTTTCACTGCAAATTCTTATTTCATTCAATATGGCTTTTGATAATGTATACCGTTTAATGGTATCCTCTTACATCTCTTTTGTTCTACAATCCCTTTTTGATTCTCGGTTCTCCTTTTCTCTCCCAGCGTGACTCTTTTGAGAAGGAAAAATTGTGAACTAAAGAAAGGAAAGTTGAGAGACAGTGAAAACGAATTAGTATTACTCTAGGAGTTACATATAATGGGAAAGTGCTAATAATACGATACCGTTTTTAATCTACCTACCACTTGCTCAGCATAAAGTGTAACTAATGTATCATAGCATTTTTGGTTCAAGAATCGGCTAGAGTTACATGGTAGATCGCGGTCAAGTAGCTTCACAAGTGGAAGTCTAAGAAGGCCCTTACTAACCTAAGTGGGATAACTATCATCATAGCATCTTATGGTATCTTAAAATAATCACAATTGTCTCTGTTGAGCTTATACCATTAGATCACGACTTTTTGCTCACTCAGTTGCTTTCTGAATTAGCCCCTTTAAGAAACTAACTCGACAAAGCTGTCAGATGTATGGAACTATTTGTATCACTTAAATGTTGTTTTCGGAATTGTTGTTAGGATAGTTTCACCAGTTTTCTAAGACACATCAAGGCACCGTGGAAGGTGAGATTGTGACACGAGAGAGATAGGATAAGATTGGCTGAAGCCAAGGAAATTAGAGATAGAGTCTCGTGTAAATAATAACTGAAAAGGAAGTCTTCTATTTTATCTTCACGCTTGCACTAACATTTTCTCTCAAGACTCTGTGGAGACTAGCATAATAGCATCATGTCCGGATAGATTGAAAACATGTCTAAGACGAAACAATGTACTCAGGTAGCTCAAGCAGGATTTTACCTTTCGGAAGCTTCATAGACCGGGCAAGACCTCTCACTCATTGTTAAAAACACATGGAACTTAATTTGCCCAGTTCTTGCAGTTAAAACAAAACTTTCATATTATGGTTTTTTCTATAATATCAAACGAACTCGAGTCTTCCAGAATGCTAGAGAGATCCGTTTCAGGCTACTGAAACGTCAGTGTTTATGCTTAGTCGATGTTTTTCTACATCCCTGTACCTTATCGTTTAATGTACTATCTTAAAAGGAAGCTTTCACTTTGAAGAGGCAACTCTTCAAGCGTTGCTTGTATGAGTGGAGATGGCTGCTGATAATTGTTACGCCATGATGGTTTTTCGTTATAAAATGGTTAAGTGTGGAGTGGAGTCAGATTCACCCTTATTCTACCAGTGGTTGATATTAAATTTATAATGTTGATACGTTATAAGATCCACTACTTCAATCGTTTTATTCCTAAGTTATAGCTGACGGACTTTCACCATTGTATTCTCATGAAGTACATCATGCATTGTGTAGTTAACGGGAAATTCTCTCCAACGAGCCATATACTTTGGCGTTTCTACGATTTTGGCTTAACATCATAGCAATACTCGCATAGTACTGCTTTACGGCTTCTTTTGATGTCGATGATTATGTTGTTGACAGTGATCACAAGAATTGCCAACAATAAAGTAAGTGATTAACCCGAAAAGGGAGATTTACAGTACTTTCAGATATTGCTGTGGAAGTTATACTTACATATTACCTACATGCATATCCTTCTTTGAGCATCCCATTTTTGTTACCATTTCCGATGCAATTTGTCAGATTCCGTTATTAGATTAACAGGTGAGCAAGGGCTTTAACCTTGGGTCCAACACTGAAACAATATTTGTCATGTTTTCTGTAGATTTATATATAGGCAATAGCATATATCGTATATAATATAGCATATCTGTAAGCATATTGAAGTTTTTCAACTAATAATTTTCAAATGATTACCTTCAGAATTATTCAAATGAGAGAGGGACAAAACTTCTTTGACATTCACTGTCAAGTCGAGCAAGTGTAGCTCATGAATTATATTTACGTGATAGTTTGGTGTTAGCCTCATAGCTATGTAAATTATAGCAGGCTTTAATTATGCTCTAAAATTTTACTTGCGCGGAAAGCATGCATTTTGTATTTTTAACTATCTGCGAAGTATCTCTGCAGTATATTGGGGGTTTGTTCGTTGCCAATAAAAAAACTTTGCTTTTTTTTCGGGTGCATGCCATTAAAACCATTTTTTGGCACCTTTCTTTGCTTTCTCTTTCTTTGGACACTTGTTCAGTCCTGAGACAGTGAAGTTATGCGATGAAGTTCATTTTTAGATCGAGAAATACGAACACTTCGATCCTGTTTTCTGAGGTTATTGGCTTTCAGTTTCAGCATTTTATGCATTGCTGGAAACAAGGTAATTTGCCGGTTAGAGCCTACCAGCCTGTAATCAAGCATTTTAGTTGTTCTCACAGAACACTAAGGTGCTTGATTAATTGTAAGTTTTAAAATATTCATAGTGCTTAATTAAAAACCGAAGAATAATGACTGCATTAAATGTCCGGTTCAAATGGTCGTCACATTTATAGCTGTAGGTCGTACACCAATATTATTATCAAAACAGTTTTCCATCGTTCATTTTGAAGTCGTGTGTTTTCAAAGTAAATTAAGCGAAAGCATAAGTCGATTTATTTACGGTAGAAAAGAAAAATATGCATCATATGAATGAATATATTCGCACATTGCATATGTACATACAGCCCTCGAGTGAAATGTATGGCGTTCGGAAAAAGCAATCAAAAAGACAATATGTTTGTTTACTTAAAAGTTGGATTGGGATTGCATCATCAGTCTGAGAGCCCTAGTGGATGTGTTTAGACATGTTCAGCGGAGAATAAAAATGGTTTTTTTCAAGTGTCTGCCTTGCTTGGATGCCTTTATGGTAGGAAAGATAGATATAAGCTAAATCGTTTCAAAATAAAAGAATGAGAATCAGTTTTTCCCATAGGCTTTTCGCATTGAGGCATTCACTTGCTGAAGTTCTATTATGTTAAGAGACCTACTATCTCTTTGAGTATGTTCCATTCTGAGTGTCTTTATATGTGTTTTTACATTCCCGCCTCTTGCTGTATTGAAACTAACGGCGTTTTCTAACAAAGAATCATCCTGCACGCATATTCGAAGTTGGGAAAGGGGAAATGACCTGACTGAAGAGACCCACGTTTCTCGTGAAGACTTCATGTGTGCCGAGGTAAAAATATAGGAGAATTACTCAGATAGGCAGTAACCACTTTTTAGGGTAGATCGGAAACTATTTTCATGTGGGTTTCTCATGTGTGCACACAGTCACGTCAAAGTAATTGCTATTTTGCCTCATAAGCCTTCTACAATGAGATTTTTTACACTGCTTTAATTCGTTTCATCTATTGATGCTGTGTGCCTCTCATCTCACACTTTCTCTTCTTACTCCATTTCAAGTAACTAAAAACCTGGATCTTTCACTCTCTTCACGTTTAGCGAGATCGTGTGCTCCACCACCCAAACAACTACTTTACAATGTGAAAGTGTCCGACTTTGCTATTTTAGCAAATACTCTAACAAACCCTTTTTCGCCAAGCACACTCTTTTTTCTTAACAAACTCGCCATCCTTTTGTATGCGTTACCTAGGAATCATAGGAGTGATGAGAAATGTAGAGACCTGGAAAGTTTGACTACTTCCCGATTTTTCCCCTTCTTCATTTTCTTTATTTTTTTTGTCTCGCCCCTCTCCTCTGCTGGCATTTTGGCAAGCCGAAGGACGGACGCAGTTGTTTTTGTGAGAAAAAGTAGCTTAAACTGACATAACGAGTGAAACGGGAGTATGCCTGAATTGCGTGTCCTTTGTTTGCATCATTTCGTGATTGCTGGTATGTGTCTTTGGAAAAGTAAAGTCATCCTTAGCAGCCCTTCACAAAAATGTAGCTGGTGCTCGCATTTTTTCCTTGTTATTTTACTCACTTTGCTTAAAATACTACTTGACTTCCGTAAGTGGAATGTATGTTGGTGCGTGTTTGGCTGAAAAGAGACCGGACAATGTGGTAGCCACTGTACATTTTAGGAATCTGTTTTCAAATGCTGCAAGCAGTTTAATAAAATTATTTACTTTCTCTGGAAGCCAGATACGATAGTGGGAAAAAATCATTGCTATTTTTGTCTAGAATTTAATGTGTTTATTTCAACCAGTTTTCTTCATCGTGGGAAGGGGAGGGGGTAAAAAAAAACAAGTAGAGTAAAACAGCGATATATTATTCTGTTTGGCAACAGGGTTACATAAGAAAATAGCGGTGTAAAAGCGATATAACTGGTGACAACACAGCCAAAATATCCAGTATCCAAGAGTTGGTAGTAGTTACTAAGGGAAACTGGCTCACTACCAAACAAGACATTCTCTGCGTGTAAGCTACTAGCTAAAACTAACACAAAAGAGCTGGCTCGTCGCGCAAATACACAGCTTCTCGTCTCCCTTCAACTTTTCATTATGATTGCGTTATATCTTGTGTATGATACTTACTTACACGCACATAGAAAACAAAAATTCTCCCTCATCTCCAATTGATCATCGTCATTCTGTTTTCAACTTTCCATTTAATGATTATAGAACAAAAACAACTTTTACTAGCAGACTAAGACAGAAAGTGCGAGTTTCCTCTTTGGTACGCGGGGATCTCTCAGGATACTCATTTCCATACTTATCTACTTGAATCCGACTTGAACTATGGTTGCGAGAGTAAGCATTTTTGCCAGCCTAGGATAACACGATTCTTGCTGTGAACACAGTTTTGGGAAGGAAAAACCATTTTCCAGAAAGAAGAAAAACCCAGAGGTTGTTGTTGTTGTTGAGGAAGTATGGGATTGTATATGAAGTATGATCTCAAAAAGCACTTTGTGTGCACCACCATTGGTTGTGTGGCTGACTCCTTGTTCATGTGAATTTATACAGGTCATCTCGGAGATTTGAAATTTTGGTAGATGTAGCTCAGCTTTTGTAATAACTTGGCTTTAGTCTTTAGTGTTCCGCGGACAATACAGAAAAAAGGTAGGCGTTAATTTTGCGCTGAAAGGAGAAAAGTTAAAGCAGTGAACTAAAGAGCTGTCATCCCAGTTGCATCTTGCTTTCGCACACTACCTATCTAACTGATTTGCTCGGCTTTTGTTTACTACTCAAACAAAGCGAAAGTGTTACCACGCGCTCATGTTACCTTTTCTGGTTGAAACATTGTCGTCTTCGACTACTATTTTTCCTCGCAAATACGCAAGAGAAATTTGCAATATGGAATCTCTATCGAAAAAAACATGTTTATCTTGTCAAAATAATATGTGAAACAGATTTCGAGCCATGAAGTCACCAAGACCAACAACAGCTGCATGCAATATAATATTACTTAAAAACATGCATTCATTTGTCAGCAAAAAAATGGATAATCTCCGAAAAAAAAGTCTAGCATTTTTATGAGTGTATAGACCAGCTACTATGTACAGGCATTAAGGTTTCATTC
>JAAXOA010000881.1:0-18775 GCA_036561885.1 Salina celebensis
AAGTCATGCTCCACTGACTGAAAATGCAAATTGAGAGAAAGCTTTAGTAATGCTATTATCGTTAAAGTCTACAACTGCTTCTAATGACATGCGATCAATGTCGCAATCATTCCCTTTCAAGACTGGAATGTCGCTTTACTCAATGTCGTTGCCTTCCTTGCTTTGATTTTATTTTGCCCACGCTCGGCCTACGCAATAAGAAACTCATCTCCGCTAATAGTCATTGACGTACCAAGTAAATACTTTCTCCTGCATCAGCCTTCAACAGAATTTAACAACGCGTAAAATTTTGAAGACGTACTTATCGTGTATTCTAACCTTAAATTCTGTATATTCGTCTTTTAAAGCGGGGAAAGAATTGCCTGTTTGAAAAAGCGTTTCTAAATTGTAATTCATCGGAAGTATCAAAAGGAAGATTTCACAACAAGAAGTTACGAAATATTTTGTATAACAACTGAAGCTAACATTTATCCAGATATCATCATAAAAGTTATTTCGTCACAGTAAAATGGATTGTTTTTTTTTCTTGATAATTAAGAAAGTTGGTTTCAGAATCATGCACAAACCTGTTAAATAGTTCAATTTTTCTGTTGCTTTGTGTAAGCATACATCAACGGAAACAATAAATGACACATTATGGCAAAAAGGGGTTTCCAATTTTTCTTACTTTTCGGTTTTATTTTTAAAAAATATCCGAAGTTTTGCCATTAACAATATTAAAAGTTGGTTTTATTGTCACTAAGTCGCAGTCTGGAGAGAGGGGTAGTGCCTAAAATGATAGTACACATAAACTAAAAGCAACAACAAATAAACATGCTTGCTAGATTATAAATGTTTAGTCTCGTTACAGGATATTGTGTTTGTTAACCTAAATGTATCTGTATTGTAACAACGGAGAAATTGAAAAATGTGAGTTACATAATGTTTGATAATACCCTACTTTGTTTTCCTTCTAATACCCATCATGTTGCAACTTTGTAGACAATTTAACAGGAGTACAAGGAGTACTAACGCGATAATGATTCGTTTCACCCTAATGGCATTCTAGCATGAAACTTTTACAATCTATGAAAGCTTCACCGAAAAACAAAGCATATTTAAATTCTGAAAACGCATGCAGTCGTAGAGGCAAATGAAATGTTGCTTAAAGCGACTCGACTCTGTTTTCAACAAATATATTGATGCAACACGTTTGGCTGTATTTATGTTTTTTATTCGTGACAAATGTTTGCTATAGAAGGCAAATAGCGACAGATCCTAAGTGCAGTAACAACATTTGGCGGGTTTGTCTGAAAACCTTGCTTTACGGAACGAAAATCAATTCTAATGTAAATTATACAAGATTAAAGCAGGTCTTATAAAATTATAATTCGTAAAGAGCATAACATGAAAAGGACCAATTTGTTTACGACCATGATGACATAGGTTCAAAGTGGAGCTTTTTGGTGGTGTTCCATCTAAAAACAAAATTTCCGAACTGAAATGCTGTATTGATTCGCAGTATCTCAATAACTCATTTTGCGTGTTCAATGATTCATATTTTTAAAACCCCAAACACGCAAAGTGCAACGCAATCAAATTTTACATGTATATTTCCGTTTTCCTTGTGCTGCAATGCCTAACGCACTAAGCAGCCAAAGATTCTGGTTTGAATTTCATCTAAGCGAAACATGATCATTAACATTCCTTTCATGAGAAATGAGCAATTCTGAAATGAGCTGTAATCCCATTCTGTTTACTTGAACGAAACCATTAAGCTTGGAAAAAATTGCATCATTAATGCATTCGCATTCGTAGGTTGAGTACAGCCATCAGCATCATTACAATCCGAATCCAATTCACACATGGGTATAGGACCAGGTCTGATGATAATGGTAGTTAATGTTCTAAAATTTTGCTGTGTGAGAGAGGATGATGATATGTGCGGGACGAGACCTTAATCCGGAAAAAGCTTTCTCTTCTAGCCGGGGTTAGCGAGAATTCTGACACATGAACCAACCACCAGGGCAACGGGAGGCTTAATTATTTTTAGTGTTTGAATGGTTGGTTGTTGATCCAGATCGGAATATTTACATTGGTCTTGTTAATAAGAATGCTATGGAAGAAAATGGGGTCTTTTTAACGCAAAGAAAGTTCACAATCGGTTTAAATATGATGGACTAAACCAGCACGGGTAAACTTTACGAAGCAGATTTATATTCGAAGCGCCGGCTCGAGAATAGATTGGTAAGTACAAAAATATATACATAACACTAAGATGTGTACTATCCTCAAACCAGATGTCTCGCATACATATTGACACGAGGAAAATGATTTCTTCCCCGCTGAATAACAACAACAACTGGCAGCTTTCTCTACACTTCCTGCTGAGTATTGTTGCAGGTAGTTTCCTTAGGAGTCAATTTACTGGAACCAATGAGTAAAGTTAATGGGACGACATGTGTGACAGGCAGACCTTCCTATTTTCTGTTATCATTCCACCATCTTTTGTATCTCTTGGCAGATCCTCCCATCTGAAATTTTCGTTTTTTTCGCAGAGAAAATTTATTTTCTTCTTTCACATACGTGTAAAGATTTGGCTGCTGTAGATGACAAAAACATAATTTAGAGGTGTTTGCAATCTGTTACATTCATTGATTTGCTACGTGTCCATTTCGAGGCAAATATGAAATCATGTTTTCTTACCGTGTGCATGTGTCGTTTCACATTTCATTTATCTGGAGCTGCATGTGTCATGGAGTGAAAATGTCACGTATTTTGTGGACGTTCAAACATTTACACACGTATGAAGTCAAACGTTTCATGTGACTTGTGACTTTTGTAAACCTTGTTTGCCCCGACGTGAAAACCGCTTTGAATGACCTATTGGATACGAGAAACTCAATCAACCAGAAACAGCTATGAATATAGATACGCACTATCCGAGTGAACAAATCAGGTAAATCTTTTCACTGTGGTAAGAAACAAACTGCTTCCTTCAAAATACATCTTTTAAATACAACTGTAATTGTAAAGAATATACTGCTAAAGTTTACTTCTCCATTTATTTCTTCCTAACACAAAGAAGGTTAAAAATGTAAACAAAGCCACTGACAAGCTTAGTAAACTCAAGGTTTTCTAATCAGCATGGATAAATGCAGAATGCAGCACATCTTTAAGTATACGTTGGAAGAGACGAAAGTTTCAAGATTTGTTAGTCCTGATTATTCCTATGATGCCCTGAAATGAATACTCGCCTTACAACCGAAGTCCTGTTCTTAGAAGCTTTCAAAATAGCAACGAATTCGTAATATTTTGAGGTGAACCTACATTCTCTGGAAGGATGGATTTCAACACCACAAAATGCGGATTTTAATCCCATGCTGGTGTGAATAAAAGCCTAACTAAGCTACAGAGTCTGAACACCCATAAGACTAAATTAAACATAACAGCACATGCCTAATCGAACCAACAAAACCGAGAAATTTGAGCTCTTCAGCAGAACTCGTTTGCAAAATGTGAGTGCGAATTTTAAGAGGCGTCCAGCGGTTACACACTAATGATGTGTATAGTGGAAAGGGGGTATCAACCTAGCAACAAAAAGATTGTGTATATTAATCTCACATAAAACATTACTATTCACACAAACCACCTCAAACAGAAAAGTGTGTATAATTTTTTTGGCAAACATATGTTTGCTAATATGTAATAAGATATATTCATATATCTTTCAGAAATTTGCTTGCCTATGGAAATATTTTCCATTCGCAGAAAATGAGCGATTGTGTCATGATATTCATGATGAGCATTGTATCCTAAAAAGGTATGTATGGATTGAGAAAGTTTGTGAGCATCAACAAGACGCAAGAAGTGTTGCCGCTTTATTATGTTTTCTGGAATTACGGTGCGTTCTTAAATACAAATGGTAATTGTAGTTTTTTAGCCCTGACCCTGAGGAAATGAACTTACCACAATCCCCGCCAGCTAACAAGATCAATTTATAGCTGAGAACGCTGTCTCTACTAAAAAAAAACTCTCTAATACATATATACCCGTTTCTTATCCTGGTTTTTCAATTCCTGCTACCACTGTATCTATCCCACTTGATTTGTGAACACATCACGTATAAAACCATTGAATGTGACAGATTGCGACTTACGTTGCTTTCTCTGTTTGGTAAGAAAAGGACACTAGTTTGCTGAGAAACTTGTACTCAGATGTAGAGACTTTGAGGCTTATGAATTACCAAACGTGACCTCTTCAAACCATCCAAAATCTGCTGAAAACCTGCCAACAAAAGATGAGACAATTCAAACTTCAGTTTGTAACATAGTGTCTTACTTACTCTTGTATTTTGGTGAGATTAACTTTCGTATTCCTTAAATCCTTTAGCCTTACAAGGCCACTGATAGTTCTGGTAGCATGAGAAATGTTTTGTTCTTAGTTCTTCCTGTAAAACTTCCCCGAATTTCAGCCCTAAAGAGTTTAACATCCTGTCACATGCATTAACTTTATTTCTGATGTGTTTGCTAAATAGTTGGATGATCCCATGAGACCCTAATGTTGGGTTGTGCACATAAAGATGATTTTGGATTCTGGCTGCATACAAGTATGTCTTAGTCATTACTAACAAAACTTAATTAGTCAACGCAGTTGCAGGCTATTAAAAATCAACCACGAAATAAATGATTTACTCGGTTGGTATAGTAATAGTATGTTGTAATCATGAATACGTATTGAAGAATTCAGTAGCCATGTCACCGCATGCGTAGCAAATTTAATCCTAGCATGCCAGCGTGCCTCATTACAAGTTTGCCCGACGTCATGTTAGCGCTTAGCGGCGGTGACATGGCTACTGAATTCTTCAATATTAGTTATTTCATATTACTGAACCCGAATGTTTTTTTCTTGTGATCCCCAACCCCTACTACATTAACAATTGAAACTAAAAAACAATATCCCCAAACTACTCATATCTCTCAAAATTGGTACCGTAATTTATGAAACTACATTGCCACATTTTGTATGATAAACCAACGCCCTAGTTTTGCCGTTAATTATGTTTGTACAGTTTGTGTATTAGATAAAGACTGTAGAGACCCTATTTCATTTGAGACGAGTTACATTTGAGCCTTTATTACAACTTTGAAGCTTTACAACGTCTAGTCAAGAATTTTTTTTATCTTGCTCGCTTACTCTATGAAATATTGTCATTCCCCATAGTTCACTATAAAGTTTCCTGTCTTTATATCCCTTTATTGTGCTTTTAAGTTTCTCAGGGTAACATCATTAATATTAAAGCTGTAATTGCACAAAAGGAAGAGAAAAGTTTTCTTGCTACCGCTCACCAGCTTCTAGACTTTATAAAATACTGTGGCTGAACTACATCACGTTCCAGAATGACCTCAGAGACTTGAAGATAAAACCTCGTGGTCCAGTCATGTGAATGAGAAAAACTTGTGAAGTTGTGGTATGAGGTAAACTTTTGCTCATTAGCAGTTCTTTGTAAAATGAGGTGCGTAGACACAAAGTACTCACCAGTAAAAAAGTTCTCTGTTGTGTGAGTGCAGGTAATATCTAGGGAAAGTATTAGGGAAATTTTCAGTATATTGTTCTCAGAACAAAGTGAAGATCGTACAGAAATACGCGTGAAGTATTCCCGTTCCGCCTTTGTTTCTATAAGCAACCAGTAAAGGCCACCCGTCTCACGACGGGGCAGGTCGAGAATGATACCCGTAACATGAGTAGGTTAAGTTAGGGTGATACCCGTCTCAAGACAGGTGTGGTTTTATAAGTGATTCAGGATGTATTAATATAAAATGTTCCCTGTGGACGGAAGTCTTCATTCCTTCTTAAAGTTTCTTACTTAGCAACAATATCAGTTAAGCTGTTTTCTTTGAGAAAATACTAATTGTTTTTGGCCCAATATTGAACCCAGGGAGACCTAAATACCGAAATTATATTATAGCAGCAAAGCAGGGAAAATGCACATCCCCACCTATGTGACAACATAGCACTTTGAATATATAATAGCAGCAAATGTGCGAATAAGGCACACCTTCACCTGTTCGACAATATAGCGCTTAAGGTACATGATAGCCACAAAAGAGCGAAAAAGGCACACCACCACCGGTGCGACAACATAGCTCTTTAAGTGTATAATAGCAGCAAATGAGCGAAGAAGCCACACCACCACCGGTGTGACAATATAGCAGTTTAGGTACATGATAGCCGCAAAAGAGCGAAAAAGGCACACCACTACCGGTGCGACAATACAGCGCTTTAAGTATATGCTTGCAGCAAGAGACAGAAAACGGCACACCACCACCGATGCGACAACATAGCGCTTTAGGTATATATTAGCAGCAAAAGAGCGAAAAAGGTACACCACCACCGGGGCACCTACATAACGCTTTAGGTATATGATAGCCACAAAAGAACGAAAAAGGCACACCACCGCCGGTGCGAAATAATAACGCTTTAAGTATATGGCAGCAGCAGGAAAGGAAAAATGGCACACCACCACATGTGCGACAAAATAGCTCTTTAGGTATATAATGGCAGCAGCAGGAAAGGAAAAATGGCACACCACCACCGGTGCGACAACTTAGCTCTTTAGGTATATAATAGCAGCAAAGAGCGAAAAAGGCACACCACCACCGGTGTGACAATATAACGCTTTAGGTATATGATAGCCACAAAAGAGCGAAAAGAGCACACCACCACCGGTGCGACAATATAACGCTAGGGTTGAGGGGCATCGGGTATCGGTTGTCGGGTTGAGGGGTATCGGTTGTCGGGTTGAAGGGTATCGGTTGTCGGGTTCAGGTATATCGGTTGTCGGGTTCAGGTGTATCGGTTGTCGGGTTCAGGTGTATCGGTTGTCGGGTTGCAGGGACCCACCGCCATCACTAACCCACATTGTGTTGTGATGGCTGCTCAAACGCGAAGACAGATGCAAGATGCAAGCAACAACAACAACACGTCTCTCGATCTGCCCCAGCACCACCGCGTTTCTGGCTCCAGTTGTACGACGGAAAGGTAGAGATATGTAAGCAAAAAAAGAGAAAGAGAAACTCGAACACAGTAGTATGGGGGAAGTAAGCAAGCATAGCATGGCAAGGGAGAGCCAGCCAAAAGGGAATGACAACAAAGAACAACTTGGACAACATACCAAGCAACCAACACAGCACAGCTCAGCTGAGAACTCACACCCCAGGTGCGTTATCAACTTGACATTAGATTATGATCATATAAAAAATGAGAAGTGTGTTTTTCATGAATTGAATGCCTTCTATCGAAGCTTCCAGCTTCCATGGTGTGGAAATATATGGTCCCTTGAAAGGAAACGAAGTATACCCATCACACCGGGTTTACATATTATGCGAATAAGTTGTAGTACATGGTTTGGAAAGTATGTAAACTTATCGAGTGGTGTTTAACAGGCCCTTTCAGAGTAACAACATCGTAGAGTCTTATATCTCCCTTATAATACCAGCGTAATCGAAAAATGCTTTACACAAATAATTATGCATGATAATTACAGCATAGAAGTTACGTTATTTTGTTAAAGAAAGAATTACCGTTTTTGTTTTTAAAGTATTACAATCTTCGAAATATTTTTGCAGGTTTGGTTGTATGATGTAATGTACCATATTTCCATATTTCGAAGGTACTAATACTGGGTGTAATAGGAAATATTTTTGCATGCTTGGTTGTATAATCTTCCTAATCACAATGCTGAAGAATAACTGAAATATGGATGGTTTAAAATAAACATTTTGATTTGTTTGTAGTTAGATCTTTCCCGATGTGCCATTAAGCTTTTACAGTTGGAATATTTCAAAGTTCATTGCATATCAATATAAACCAGCACCACGAAAACGTTTCCTATTATGCCCCCAAATCGACAACAATATCAGCATTTCTATGCGTCTATATATTGATACACGAATTCTACCACTCTGAATACATATGCTTTTGGCATTTTATTCAGCTCAGGGATTCATTTACATTTATTTCTCATGCAGAAGGGAACTTTCACCCATTCTAGTGCTGATCGCTTTCTCCCACATCTGCTTCTGGTAGAAGACCCTAACCTGCTGTGAGAACTTTCTCTCCAAGAATTTTCCCGCATTATGTTTATTTCATTCAGCACCACACAACATACTTTTCTGAACGCATTATAATGATCCTTTGGCTTTTTACCACGCTCCAAGTGTGAATAGGATTAAAACTCATAATCATGATGTCTGTATTCAACCAAAAGCGCATTAATGAAGCATTCATAACCAAACAAGCCGAGGATGCTTCACAAAGCCATAAACTGAACCAAATCTGCTTTATTTATAATGACAATTCAAATTTAGCAAAGGATGATTATTACGCTCAGGGTAGACCGCAGTTGATATATTATTTGTAAATGAAAGATTCCGCTTCGATACGTCTATTCAGTAGACCTTGGCGGTCATATCGAACCATTTTTGGGAATCATTTGAAAACATGCTCAACTATAGTAATGTAAGTGTCCCTGAAATTTACGAATGGGTTTCTAATTGATTTAGATAACGTGTTTTAATCTAACCACAAAAATTGGTAGATTTTTCTGTAAATTCTAATAAATTTTGCCGTGGACAAAGTCATAGTAACCATAATTCATTCCTTCCACGAAAATCTTTTTGAATAAAATTGGCGTCTATGAAAAAACTTGAAAATGTTTTTTTCTTTGTAATTTTAACTTGCTTCGATTTTTTTCATCGTAGATAACATAGCAACAGTAGTTTACGTATATGTACAACTATTACGTGCACCTGCCCTTCGTTGTATTCAAGATATCCATATTTGCCAAATAGTTTCGCTTTCCTCCGTCACGTCTCAAAACCTTTTTCTTCGTTTCCTTCAGATCCGTCTTTCTAGGAAAATGCCGTTTCCCTTTTATGTTCCGTTTGAATTTTATGCAACATCCGAGGTACTTTTTTTATTTTGTTGTTCTCTCAGTGCTGTCTGACTGGTACAATATTTTATTCAAATGGTTGTTCATCCAGGCAATTTCTTATCCTTCCGCAAGTCGTTCTCCTTTTTTGTCTCGTTTTTACATGCATTCAGTCTGCATCAACTTTGCCTTCAAATAAAAGTGAAAGTGTATAAAACCGAATTAACCAAAGTGCACAAGGTTCACACAAAATTCGCCAAACGGACAAAATTACTTGTTTGAATCATAGCTATTATGGGTAGCCATTAAAATGTCATTGTGTATTTGGAACGGTTTGAAATATAATGGAATATTAATATATTCGATGACTTTTTTCCATAATCTGAATCCCAGACCAACAATTGAAAAAACACTGGAATTTCACAAACTGGTATTGTACTCATTGCATATTCAACGTCAACAATTACATAGTTGTGGGTCTTCTACTATTTATTCCTATTACATTATGAAGTTTCAATGAGAGATCTTGGCTGAAACCTATTCGGCTTCGTACCTTTTTCAAAAGGATCATAATATGAGAGTTCTTCCGTTTCCGACCGATGCCCCGATTAAACATTTTTACATACTTTATGCAAGGTGATTTGTCTTTTCTGAGTTTTTCTCCAAGCTTCAAATGTGAGCGGATTTATAATCTACTTTAGGCCTTCATACACGGCCTAGTTTTTTTCTAGTGTCGTCTTCAGAGACGTATTTTTTGAGATGTTACACCATCCATCTAAATATTTTTCTCCTTTTGAAACTCCCATTTTCCCTTCACGGTAAAACCTTTTTGCGCTCTCGACCGTATCATAAAGTCTTCTCAAAAATATGTTTTGAAAAAAATACTGAAATAAGTAAAAAGGAGCCCGGGGAAATAGGATAAACAGGACCTTTGCATTCCCAGCACACATCATACAATATATATTACTTATGATATAAAAGTGAAAGGCTATTTGGTTGTGAAAGCTTTCCAGTCGGAGAAAGTCAAAATGTGAACAAAGCAAATTTATATGCAGCAGAGCGTATGGTTTATGACCGAGTTTGACCTTTCTTTACAAAGGACTACATTAACTATACGGAATCACCTTTCCGCTGTGAAATCGGGGTCTTCCGAGACTCATCCTTCCGACTTTCACTAAGAAGCTCGAGACACTTTAGTACATAAATTGGAAGCACATACTTGTCTGAAATATTGTTCACGGTTGGGAACCTCATAAAGAAAATATGTATGGGGACCCAATACTGTATTAGAAAAATATTAGGCGAATTTGTTTATAGCCTGGTTTATCGCAACAAAACACGCGTGCAGTTCAACCTGAAAGAATTCTTCTCCTTTTGTAAACATTGTTAGAAGTTTGTTCCGGTAATAAAGCCAAATTAAATTATTAATGGGCATTTGTTTGCTAAGGATAAAGAACAGAAAAGGATGACCTTCTGCTTAGACCTTAAGTAAACTTCCGCTTGTGTAGTCTTGTAATTTTTTTTTTCTTGGATATCTCATGGGTGAGGAATGCTTAGCCAAATTCCATGGCTGTAATTAGTTTGTCCCTGACCCAGTAATACAATTATTTCCAGTCTGTAAGAACTTTGTTTGCAATTCGATGGTACTTTACCATTCCTTCGGAATTCAACATTTTCATACTAAGGAGACGTAGGATGATCGCCATGGAAGAGTTGGTTTAATGAGCATAAAGATAGGAGAAACTTAAACTCAAGGATCCACGCTTTACACACTTTGATCCTAGCCGTATCCTTTGTGTATATTACTGTCTTGGAAATTGTAATGAAATATTCCAAGTTTTCAAGGTTGTCCCACAATATTATTGTAAAACACATAAGTGGATGCTTGTCACTTTCAATTGAGAATCAATATTTATTTTGAATTTGAAACCACGAGTTCTTTCCTATAATCAGTAAGGTACCTTATCCAAAACATATGTATATGTTTGCACATCGGATTTTGTGGGGAAAACTTGTTACGAAAAGGATGGAACTTGTTCACACCAGTTCTCTTGAATGTTTTGTTTCGTTCACTTTTAACCCAATTGCTTATCTAATCTGACGGTACGAACTCGAAAGTTTGGCAAATGGTACATACAGTAAGGTCAAACAAGTTCATAACATGATTGGTCAATTCAACCGAACACTGCTAGCTTTTAATACAACTTGTTTTTTATCGACTTTTCTTGTAGACAAAAGTACTTTCCCTTGATTATCATTCAAGTAAAAGTTTTTTTTGTTCAACATTTGGAGAGGCGTCCGATTATATTTATGTGAAAGTATTTTCTTTTAGTAGTTGTTTCGATGTTACTCAAGTGTGTCCAGGCTCATATAATCGAATTATACACTTTCTCCGGACGCAACAAAGGAGTTTGCCCAAGTGCTTCCAGCATTCTTGTTAGCCTATCTTACCAAACGAGAAAGCTGTCCTTGTATCATGTGAAGGTGAAGCGAACACAGGCCTCTTACATAGCTCTCAGTGAGGATGAGAGAAACACATGGGCAAACATATCACTTTCTTCTCTTGATGACATGCAACTTTCACCACATTCTGTTTGTACAAAAATAATGAAGCAGTTGCAGATTTCAGCTTCATTCTTACATACCATATTCATTTGCAAGTATTTCAACATATATTCGTTACATTTTGATGACGCATTTACTAAGTTTTTACTTAACTGCAAAAACCCCTTGAAAATTTCACATTTTTCTTCAAAAACTATATTCCACTTCTACTAATAAAATTCGCATTCCAAATATTCACAAATTTACTGGCCAAAGGTGAAACCGGTTTGATTCGACATAGGCGACTAAATTTATATTTCATCTACTCCCATTCATGACCTCTACACTAAATAGGCTTTATAAAGTTTCGTCAGGTGAATTTACCCAGGATATTTTACTTTGAAGTTTGTACGTCGTATTATTACTTATTCTTACAAAATAATTTATAATTTCCAGCTCATTTCATTTCACACAGCATTGAGAGCCAGTATCAAATCCCGGGGGGCCGGCTCAGGGAGCACTGCATGCTTTCCAGCTTTCGTTTTTGTATGTCGTCTGTGGTAACTGAAACCGTGGAAAGTATGGAGAAAACATCATGCCTATATTTTTGCTATAACAGGGCAAACAAATGCATAGAATATTGTAAGGCTCGTGGAGAAAAGAGTTCGGTATGCTTGAAGCGGAGAGAGAACAGCATAAAATTTTTCCTTCATCAGTTTTCTCGCAACCATTGGAAAGGACAGACGTACTGGTGCCGCGTATCTACAAATCCAGCAACATTGCTCCAGTTTATCAAAAATATGTGGAGAAGTATATTAATATAGTAGTGAAAATGATAGTAGTGTAACTAGTCAGACTTACTACATCAAACTTTCTCTTTAACCAATAACTAGAACTGTTAAAGCAATCATTCGCTGGGTATACAAATAATAAAGGGTAATATAGAAATAAATGTGTGCAGATCCGCTTTAGTTTCATGACTGGATCAATATAAAGTACACAAAGGACCAAATTGTTACGGAGTCGTGCACAAACTCTGGATTTGATTGAGTGAAATGTGTGAGAGAAAAATTACAAATATTACGTTAACGGTTCTGAATTACAGGCTGAACAATAGTTTTCATCGAAGTTGGTTAGTGATCAAAGTGAAACTAAATTTGCGGAAACCGTTTGTAGTCAACAATTCTAAATTTTCTGTACAAACACACGTCTTTTTTCGCTGCAATAAACTTAAGTAAAGTCATGTAACGGGAATTGTTTTGTGAAGTTTATACGGTTCACTAATAGCTTTAAGAAAAGTTAAATATAGAAATTATTCCAGATTCCAAACACAAAGTTATACTCAATAGAAATTGCTCGAACAATTTCATGATTGGACGAAACAGGATGGTTTTAAGGGGATGAGGTTGAAGTAAGTTGGTACTGCTTAATATTTTGTTGTTATACTCGATTGACGTGTGCTTTTGGTACATCCTTTTCAACAATGTCAGCTTTCACGTCTTGAGGAAATTGGCCGGCATGTTTTTACCACTTTTTGCTTAAAGTTACTTTTGTGCTGACACAAATTCTATAGTTATACAAAATACTGCGCAGAAAAATCCCTCAGATCCTCCAATTTGGTACAGTCTGCTTACACAAATTCTTTTGAAGCTTGTAATCATGGCAAATTTCCTGCTTTCACCATTTCATCATGAGAATGATTTTCTCTGTTGTTGTCAATCCTCCTGTCAGTGTTCCCGGCTCAGTGCCAAGGGCCAGTTGTTTGTTATTATTTCGACACCGAACATTTCACCAGCTAGAAAGCTGCTTGTCTCGTTAATATGGTTGGTTTGAGAGCCTGCACCGTGCTACAATGCAGCTTCAGGTAGTAGCGGCTGGGGACTCGTACAAAGGAAATTGGCTATGATCACCTAGTCTACTGTCATTTCAATTTTTAATGGTGTCATTTTCATCAGGAACAGGGGCGACAAAGGCACTCTGGCTAAGCATAAATAGAAACACCTAGAGCAAGACAGCGTGCCAATTTTTAGTCTAGCTCCCAAGGGTTCTCTGACATTATTTCCAAACTTGTGAATAAACTAGACGTTATTACATTGGCCGCATTTCCTACTATTTCAATAGCAGGGAGCATTAAATACAGAAAGAGTTTATGTGCAGGGCTAGTGAAAATGGAATTCCAGGTTCATCTGTATTTGGAATGCCACTGATGTTTTAATATGAGAGAATATTTTATATTCATTTACATTTGTAATACATACATATAAACTCAATGTTGGACTACACGACTACAGTACTCTTCAAGAGTCGGACTAGATATTTTATATTGCTTTTTTGAATAAGACAGATCAGCCACAATTAAATCCAGAAATTTTTAGTTGCAATTTAAAATTGAATTGGTAATCTAAGCAACCTACAATTTGGCTTTAATCTTTGGCTGTTGTTTTCTCTGTCAGTGAATAATGAGGAAATTCATTATATGACCAGTGGTCAAGGTTTGTATCCTATGCAAACTTGTGTTTGAACTTGAAAAGATCAGGACTCGGAGAAACTAGAAGTAAACAATGTTTCGTATCTGAGTGCTGACCATTCAAAGACATCACATTATCATCATCTTATTTTAGTTAGCAACTTATACTGACATATTACCACGTTTGTCTAGATTCCCACGGTCATATTTTCGCATCATCGAAGAGCAGTACAGATTAAGGCTACTATTTCCAAGCAATGACGAATGCATACAGATCGACAAACAAACGTGTAAAAACCATTAACCAAGTAGTTACGCCTTCTAATATAATTCATTTGAAAGACGTGAGCTTTTTATTTTATCACAAGATTCCATAAAAATCCAAGTGCTGTTTGCCAACTTTTATTACATTTAGAACATTCAAGTCAATAGCGTATGCTGTTAGAGGGTGACAGTACGCCTTCAGCAACTAACTTCTATGATGTTAATATCCTCACATTAACCTAAATAATATTTGATGTTCATGATTACGACAACCGCATACTATCACACCCTATTATATAATGGAAATTCCTACTGACAAATTCATAAGCCTTTCTCCCTCTTTTATTTGGTCCCACCATAAAGCCAGCGCCCCACTTCTTTTCATCTTTATCTCAGTGAAAGTTTTTTTTTTCATTTCAGGGAAAGTAGTGAAAGTCCTTTTCTCTTTATTGTGTTTATTGTCATCTTACACTGTAATGATGCAGGATTTAGGTTTAAACTTGAGACAAAAAAAAATCGTCCTGCACTACATTCTCCATTCAAACTTTTCCTATTCCTTTAAATAGAATAGAGTTTAGGTAGACATGCCATCACCACAAGTCTTCCAGCATTGTCTTCATTCTTTTGACACCAGAATAGGTTGCATAACCGAGAAATAATCACGCCTCATATTCGTCAAACCTAAGTCCTGGGAATACAAAATGCTTTCACTTTACTTACAAAAATACCTACGTGCGTAGTGAAGTAAACAAAGTCGTTTTCCATTAAATATCCAATATTTATTTAAACACACCATTACAATCCCAGTGTGTTAGTTTGGTTGTCTATGTCTGATCAATAATTCTGTTTAAAATGTTTGAGTGGTAGTGTTACTATAAGATTCACCGATGTTTTTAACATCCATCAACAGTACAACAGTCCTGATAGGAATGTATGCCTTTTTGATGCAATGGATGTGTTCAAAAACACACTTTTCGCTCGGTTAAAGTAGATTAATATATTTTCCAGCAGTGTACATAGGGAAATTTTCGAATCTAAGTAAGTTATTTATGTTGGTGTGTTCTGCTTTTTAAGCAAAATTCACTGGGAACGGATCTGCGGATTATATTTGCTCTACTTTCACATTTTTTTTTTTGCTGTGCTTGCTTTTTCTAGCAAATCCTTTAAGTAATCACAAGTTATAATCGGTTCATTTACTTTTGCTAGATAGCGAGGCATTTTCAAAAAGTAAAGCTAAACCGAATGAGTCTTCTTTCTGTATCAAGAGATTGAATTGATTGCAAATAAATGCTTGAGGAAGAAAAAACGAGGGAAAAGCTACAGATATTACTTTCCCGGATAAAATTTGTGATAACAAATTCAAGGAAACATACCTTTCTAAAGGCTTCATCTTAAATAAGTGGAAGTTGCAATCCGGGACCATCTCCTGGAATAAGCTTACATACTAGAAAAGGGAAATGTGCGATTTTGCGTATCTTTCTCGAGATTTTTTTTTTTGTATTATTATAAGCGGGAACCAAATTTTGTTTTTAATCCGGATTCTCGATCACGGATGGAAACTACAGCTTCAATTTCTTATAGAACGGTTTCAAATTGATTTGTGACTTTTTTCTTTTTCTGTACAGATTTCAATGACCTCCGAGGACTCCAAGTTCCACATGGAATGAAACCGAGTTCGTTTCGGCTTAACTAGTTTGTTTACAACTTCAACTGTAATTGTGCTGAAAATTTGCTAACAAATTTGTAACTGGATCAGAACGGAGAGAAGATTTTCTTACGAATTAACTAATGTGTGAATGTCTAATGTGCTTAATCGATAATAATTAAACTGAACCAGGAAGCTTGACCATGATCTGGTGAAAGCAAGGAGAAAGTTTTATGACAAATTACTCGTGCACAAAAATGAGGAATTAACTGTGCGACTCAAGTTCCCATCGTAATATAAAATATGGATTATCGAACTGTGTTTTGATCTATGCTTTTATTCCGTACTAAAAAAACCGTGTGTAAGGAAAATTGTGTGCCATCTCTGTCAATTATAATTCAGTCAGTATTTGATATAAATACAAACACCAACTGTAAGCCAAAATGGATTTACTACTCTACTGGATATTTCTGCTTTCCGGTAAGTAATGATATTTAAATGAGTTTAAGAAATAAAAGCTGTTGTTAAAACCGAGTTTTCCCACTGTACTATATGCGTTGTAAAGTGAAAGCCTTGACAAATAGACACCCTTACGCTATAGAAAGCTTGAATCGGGCGTATATTACTGAAAATGCTACAAAGCAACTAGTTTGCCTTAGAAGGCTCTGCATAAATCACGAACCAGGTGTTAGTCTGAACTGTGAACCTTTTTGAATCAAAATTACTATAGAACCGTGTCCTTAATTTATCACGTAACAAGTAAGCCAACAGGTCAATCACAGCGACTAGCAGTAAAGGCATACTCTGTGACCATTACACTATGATGTCCAGCGGATCACAGGACAACCGGTCATTCTAATGGGCAAATCAAATAAACCAGGGGCCTTCAGATACAAGTTTTCAACAACAACAACGCTGATACATTAAACTGGACGGCCGTTCATAACATATATGTCAATTACTGTATATAATTTTGCACTTCAAACAAGAATGCGAAACAATAAAGTATTGTTCTGTTCCGTATTGTAATCAAATTTTCACACTTTTAGTGAATTTTCTGGTGGCTTGCACGGCTGTCTCCGGGAGCGAATCCAAAACAGCTGGAAATGGAAGGCGAGAGAATTGTCTCACCAAAAGTTTTTACTCCATTAGCTCTCACAGTTGTCCTCTACTTTCCCACTCAATCAAGCTGTAACTGTCACACGCATACACGCTACTTGATAAAAAAAAGGCTGAGAATGCTCCCTACTGGAAATCCCACTTTGTGAATGGAGTTGATAAGTACGTGTGTCTATTAATAGAGCTGTTGTCCGCACACTGTTCATTTTCCTCTTCCGACGTGAATCCTACATACATTCTGCATTCTGTCTGTGTAATATATAGACATATGTACAATTGAGTGTTATAGTCTACTAATAACAAGGAGAATCCGTACATTGTTTTGAAAGCCACTTGAATCCCAAACTATATTATTGCAGGTTTCCCTTTCACACTTTTGTACTGTAAGTTTTCCTACTTCGCAATGTCCGTGTGACCTGTCTTGAGTTCATAGGGAAAGTTGCAAATATCACAACAAGGAACCGGATATGGTGTTATTCAATGTATTATTGGAATATTTGTTAACGGGAAGCAACTTTAGTAAGACAGCTGGGACTACGTTCTTGGTTCTAAGACACGACAAAAGATTCGCTTTTGCATTCTTTTGGTCTTTTTTGAAACTTCGAGAATAACTCATTACTACACAAGGACAGACGAAATTTCTCGGCTGGTTCGTCAATCTGTTTTCGCGTCTTTTCTTCGTGAAAGGAATCACAAACTTTCTATTTGAACAGCTGGCCCCACGCCGAGTTTCACCTATTCTGGGAATTAATGCATGCTTCGAGAAATTCAACAACTCCAACTTGTAATGCTACCGAAAAAGTTCCATCTCGATTCTACAAGTTCTGTTTTTGTAAAACGACGCATGCATAATTCAACTTGAACTAGTAAGCGTCACCGGGAAACGGGCAGCTACAATGCAATAAAAGTGACCACTTTACAGTAGCAGCAACTTCTTACGTTTCTTTGAGTAACGTTTCACATGTGTCCGAATGTTGTCATCTTCTCATGATATGAAAATATTCGTTGATTTTAAAAATCCTATTTTCACCAAACTGGGAAGCTAGGCAATGGAAAAATCATTCCTGCCAGGAACTTTTCTGCAAAATGATTGGTTACGTTGATATTGTCATTGTCATTGCTTGCTTTTAATATGCAATATGCATACAAGTACAATTTCATGAAACTGGGTGTATCGTTCATGAGACGCTGTTTAATAGGCTACCAAAAATATTTGTTCAGTGGATAGATGTGGTTAGTATAATTAAAGCCACAGTCCAGGCTTCTCCTTTGGCGTAAGAATTCATCCAACCCACGCATTCTTGGAATGCATCTAGTGGCAGTGGCCGAACTACCCAGAACTTTTTTTGCTTGCGTCAAATATGCTGTCGTCTACAAAAGGTGGGACGTGATCCTACGTCAGTAAAATTTTTGTTGAGCATTTCACTGCTTCACTGCAATTTTGGCAAAAGCTGTCACCCATCTAGATTTTTTTTCTACAAATACATGCTTTGCTGTCTAGTGTAGAGAAAATGGTTAAAACCATGTCTATAGCCTTTCATTACAGGCTGTCACGACATTTTTTAAATTTGCTGATTTTTTTTTCTCCAAACCCTCTTTTAATCCTCTTTCATATTCCGAAAGCGAAAAAAATTAATCTGACATAGTTTTTTGACATAGTCTGGCTTTTTTCAAAATTTGAAATTAGTAAAACCTCGAATTGTAAAAAATTAAAAACCAAAACATGTTCAAATTACCCCCAAAATTTGACAAATTTCATTTCTAGTTTTTCTAGAACAGATTTTTAAAACATAATATTTTGAATAATTTGACTTCATAATTTTTG
>JAAXOA010000882.1:0-18756 GCA_036561885.1 Salina celebensis
AATGTTTTAAAATTTGTGAGGTATGGCAAGTGTGGTGTCATTCGACTCCATTTTACCAGCATGATTTACTTATTGTGTTTTGGAGGCATCCGGTCAAACGCCATGGCTAGGGTCAATGGTAAAACGTTTCAAATTTAGTTTGTTAAGGCAAATGGGGGTGTCGTTCAACTCCATTTCACCGCTGGATTTATATATTGTGTTTTGGGGCCCGTCGGGAATAGACAACGGCCAGTGACAAAGGTCAAACAAAGGTGTTATATGGCAAGTGGAGTGTCATTTGACATCATTTCGCCACCTAGTTTTCAACAAATTCAAAAAAGTTCCTTCTCTTACAGCGTATAACGGTTTATTTATGATGTACTGTACGGTATTGCCCATTCAAGACGAATGTTTTGTTGCATGTGTCTAATTGCTTTTCCAGAAACTAGAACTACGAACTAGAAATGTTTATTGAAGTTTAGCCGAATTTTTATGCGGTACGATCTCAAAATTTTAACCAGTTTTTAGGTAAATTCATGTAATAATTACATAGCCATATTCAGGTATTCATCGGGAAGGATTCGTACTTGAAGAATCTTTTCGGAATGTTATGTCAGTTGTATAAGACCCAATGTGTGGGAGTAATACCGCTGCTAACGCGCTAACCCATCGCCGGCTTTAGGGAAGGGAAGAAAGATTTTAATGAATAATTTACCACCTTGAGTTTTGCATTAAATCCACAAGTGAAAAGAATTAAATCCACATTCCACCCTGTGTGAATAGATTCCTTTTCAGAAATGTATTAAATAACCCAAATTAATTGAACCGCACTTGTCTTAGCTCCTTCACAAAAGTCAGAAAACGACTCTATACGCAATCGCCACCACATCATCGTTGTGTCAAATGGTCAAGCACCCTACCGCTCTGACTGACTGTGTGTGATTTCAAATGGAAAACAAATTAAGCTCATTCATGAACACCTTTTTCACTCTTTGGACTGGCCAGATTTAAACTATTCGTAAGAAATACAGTTTTCGCACCTAGCTTATCATACCTGTTTAGTTTGCATACTCGCTTTTTATATTCATATGCGATGAGGTATTTGAAGAAGTTGAATCAAAGTCTCTCTACATGAATGGTTACATAATGTTTTCCTGAAAAATCAATTTTATCCTTTCTCATTATCATCAAAGTTGTAGCGACAGACTCATTTTATTGAGATTACTTTCCACAACACCATTTTTTTAACCAATTAACTCGAAATCAAACAGCATGGGTATCAAACAAAATACCGTTTTTAATCTACAAGTAAGCGTTTTGATTTGCATGTGTGTTGAATATCCTGCTGACTATAGTCATACTTATATGTAACCTTTTCGCTACCGGCCTGCCTCTCACTCCTGTCCTTCCTTTCATATTTTTTTTGATGACGATGATGTGATAAACTGGATTCAAAACCGTCAACCTGCCACATTTTTGTTGTGTTTCGGTTTTGTCAGTTTATTGAATAATTACACCCAGCTTAAAAGTGCTGACCAATTAAATATAAAGAAAATCAATTTAATTTGTGTCATTATTTTACTTCAATGGGAAGTTAGTATTTTAGGGCATCTTAAAGCACTCAACACCTTTCGTTATTCTTAAGCTCGAGACGACTCTGGGGGAGTCACTGCATCGTACGGGTAGTCTTTGTGGTGTCTCATCAGTAACCTTTTCGCTACCGGCCTGCTTCTCACTCCTGTCCTTCCTTTCATATTTTTTGATGACGATGATGTGATAAACTGGATTCAAAACCGTCAACCTGCCACATTTTTGTTGTGTTTCGGTTTTGTCAGTTTATTGAATAATTACACCCAGCTTGATTTACCACGAAGGCTGATGATTTTAAACTCAGGATGAACTCAGGAGGATTTTAAAGATTCTTAGATTACTATAGTACGTACGATTTTAAAGATTCTTAGATTAGTACGTCGATTACTATAGTAGGTATGCATTTACGCATTAGTGAAGTAGGCAGTATGTTTTTGCAATTAACAACCAGGCACCGACCACCAAATATATAAAGTTTTAGTATGCATTATTGTGCAGAAAGTTTACAACGAACGTTAACCTAAGGACCACTTATGTATATTGTATATTACATGCGAATACTACCTTGCTCGAAACTTGAAAATAACAAAATATAACTCACCTCGGCCATTGATTAGAATATCTGTAGACTGTAAAACTTGATTAAAATTTAATTCCGTCTAATATCAAGTTTATAGCTATTGTGTAATTAAGGAACTGTAACCTTTAGCAATGGTGACTGTGTTGCTAGTCACCTTTGCGAAATATCGCACATTGTGATTAATACACTGCGCCGAATGCTATATAACGATAGCTTAGGCAACGATGGCAATAGGTTTCCCTTCGTTAAGGAGATTTTATCGAAATTTGCTCCCAATCAAAGTAACGCAAACGGTTACCATCGACATTTCTCTAAAATTTGGTTCCCGATAATTGAATTTGGCTTGGCATAATAATATGTACATGTACTAGTATATTTACCGTTGATTCATACTGAAAACTTAACGTATAGATATTATTTTGCTTCTCGCGTAAAGAATGTACATAAGTATGGGAATCTTTTATTTGATCGCAGTATGTAGGTCGGTAAAAGTCTAAAAGTGCTAGAACGTGTTATAAAACCGATTGGAGCGCACCGGAAACAAGCATGTAATTATTGGCCATCCTGAGAGGAACGAAGCGTATTTCAAAACCGTTTAGCCAAAAGATTGGGCAGAAAGCACGTAGAGATCGTCCATACTCATAAGAGTTGAAGGTGAAAACGCGACTATTATGCATAATTTGAGTAAGTCGACAATTTCCAAAGGAACTTGATTGAGACAAAAGCTTTTCCTTTGCCCCTGCTGTCATCACTACGGGATTTAAAAGGTGTGACTTGAACGTTACAGTATGCTAAGAGCTTTTAACCAGCCAAGAAGGCAATCTAATGTGGCGTTTACCAAAACCTATTAAGAACACTTCAGAGAGGTGCAACACGCCACGGTGATAGATGGTTCAGGCGTTTTATTCCCTGTCTTTTTTTNTTAAGAACACTTCAGAGAGGTGCAACACGCCACGGTGATAGATGGTTCAGGCGTTTTATTCCCTGTCTTTTTTTCCAAAAAAAGGAGTAAAATTATGGCGAGCACATACTTCGCTGGCTATTTAGTGAAAAGTGTGATATATAGGTTTTGATCATATCTTCAGCTGTGATCGCCATAACTCGCATTTAAAAAGGTTCCGTGAAATTCCATCTCGTGACATTTTACCCTTTTAAAAGCAACGAAAGTATTCAGCGAAGTATGTATGTCATTCATTGGAAACGACTTGGGAATGTTTCTTCAAAATCAGCAAGGAAACCTGCCTCCAAGAAAGTTTTCCTTTCTGAAATGTAGTTCTTAAAAAGACAAACGCAATACAAAAAAAATCATAGACGAGTATCAATATCCTTTTAGTTCTGTTTCACAACATTGATCTGCAAAGATAGTTTATGATCTGGGACGTCTGTATAATTTCGTGGTAATTTGGTACTTATGCGGAAAAGTAAATGCTCCTGGGCAGCAATTGAGCTTGGCAGGATCCATGAATATCCTCAAGATACAGTTTCTTCTTAGATGTAAGCATAAAACAGAATAAAAATGGAGCTCTTTGAAGATTTTAAATTTAAAAGCGTTATTGAGAATTTTCTTTGGAAGATTCATATGCACAAATGCGTAGTTATGGTTCAATAGGAGGATGCAAAACTCTTTTTAAAATGACCAATCCATTTGAGGCTACCAATTAGATTCAGATGTCATCCTAATATATCACGCTGCGACTTTTCAACCTTGGAACTGCAATGGTTTGTCCATTGAATATTTCACGCTGCAATTGCCTTCGTCTAGATCCCAGCCCATGAGTATCTTTTGTCCACAAGATTTTTAACAGTTTAATGTTAGCGCATTACTTTATTCTCTCTCTGAATCACAACAAAATTAATGTTTCATGATATCCAAAACTGTAAATTCATCTCCATTGAGGAAAAAGCAAACGATTCTTTACATTTTTTCCCATCTTGATTTACTCCTCTCATAAACCTTTCTACTAGTTTGTAAGTAGCCCTAGTTCAGATTTCTTTAGAAAGCTTCTCTTTTTTGGTAAGACAACTCTTCCTCGTCTTCTCTTTCTTTTGGCTTGACTTATAAGTAAAAACAGGACATAATCATGGTGTGTAAGTTGAGACTCGTCTCAAGAAGCTATAGCCCAGGCAGTTTTTCTGGGTTTGTTCCCCGTGCACATTGAGTACAGTGCAAGTAGTCCATACACTGTTCAAACACAGTCAATTCATATTCCTCAGTCTATTTTTCCTTCGGAGCATTGAAGCAGACAAACACGTTGTTGGAGATGGGTTTGCTGGTGGCCCCACAAGCAAAACACGAGAATCATCATGAAAACCTGAAGCTGATGAGAACAACTTCCCTTTTGGTCGTTTTCAGTCAGTCAGTCAGTCGGCTCTGCTCTCTTCTCTCTGGATGCACTCTGTGGTGAGCTGCGGATGATGCTACAAGCAAGAGCGAATGTCTGCCGGTGTAAAGCATTCCGAACTCTGTATTGTGCCTAGTTTGGCACGCATTGTCTCCAGAGCAGAAAGAGCATTAGTAGCAAATTAAGTAGCTCAATAAGCGTGAGAACAAAGACGACAAAAAAAACGTCGTTTTTACAACAATAATCGTTGTTAACAAAGTGTATTGACATAAAACACTTGATTCAGTGTTATTTTGTGGAATATCTAGACTCCAAAAATAAACAGACATTTTTTTGTTTCTCAGTTTAGATTTTTCTCTTGTTGACCCGGTCGTTGTGAATTGGTGCGGGGGTGGTGGTGAAACACGGATCTTTTTTGTATCTTTCTTAATGAACCCTAGTACAGGACGGAATTGGTCGTAAAAAATGTTTTTCTCTTGAGTTTTCGTGGAACTCAAGTTGTTATTATGCTTGTAAAATCAATTTAGTAAAGTTGGATGTTGAAAGACCAAAGAAATCTTTGAGGACGGTGACCCGCCTCTTTCGAGTGTTGTGGCTAAAAACTTTTTCCTTTGACAATTTTTTCACTAGAAAAATTAAAGAAACAGTTTTACAGACAGTTTGAATATTCATCAAAATTCATTAAAAGGAACCAATACGAGATCATTTCCAGCTCGTGCCTGTGTATGTGGTGCCTGGCGATTATGCATATTTAGTGCATAAGAAATGATCCAACAAAAGCTAATGATCACGATGATTTTGACGTTTTGACCTGGTTTGTTTGGTGCTTGGAGAGTGTTGCATGAACAGTGTGCAAAAACATCTTAATTTATGGGTTTAGCTACTTAAATAAACATGAACAAAGTAAAAAGACAGGACGATCAGGATACTGATGATCGTCAACTGAGTTTTCATACAAGTGACTAGAGTAGAGAAGATTTTCTTTAGCGTAATTTATTGTGTGTTTCGCTATACTTAAAGTGATTACAAATATAATAAACTACAACAGTGTTACCACCGCTGGACTGGTTTATGGTGGTATCACTCTGTGTCTCGTTTTTATGCCTAAATACCCATAAAAAGAAGGAAGGAACATTGTGAATCAAGCCAAGTAGCGTGTGCAACTCTACCTATAAAACTGCTGGTTTTTAATGTCCAAATGCACACACACATACAATTGACTACGTTTCTTTTGCCTACACATCGGAGTCAAAGAGTCGATTTAGGCTTTTGTCACGATTTATTTGATTTTTTTTTCGCGAAAAGTGGCTCCATCACAGAAATGCTTTGTCCGGTTCGCACTTTCTAAGAAACTTACACATACGCTTTTTTGTATGAAAAGGAGGCAAGTAACTTTTCAATTTGAGTAAAGAGAAAAAAGACACGCGTATGAATGCATTTTTAAACAAGGTAACCCCGTCTCTTTACCCGATCTTGTTTAATTGCACTTTAGCAAAGAGGAAAGTTGTAAAGGAAACAAAGACGGGCGTTTTCTTCCAAAGAAGATAACAAGAATTGGAAGCCCAGTGGGAGTAAAAGAAGGGACAAAACTCGATTCATTTAAAGGGAGAAATAGTGTGTGCTATTCAATTTTCAGTTGAAAGAAGCAACGCGACCTGTCTTCTGTTTGCATGTGAGATTTCTTGTGAAACACTCTTGACTATTTACTGCAGTAACAGCAAGTGTGTGTGTGAAAAATATGTACATTAAGCAAGTGGTGTTCGGGGTTTTTATTCGTCCTTCACTGGAAGTTGCTACATCCAATTCCATTGAGAAAAATGCATAGTTGAGTCAGACAGTAGGCCGATTTTTTTATATTTAATTTAAGACTACTGACAAGTAAGTTATTTAAACGATAGACAACAAGGAGTTGAAGGTGCAAGGTGATTTTTTTTCTTGTAAACCGCGTGACTTTACATAACAAACAATAAAAAACGAAGAGGACTTGCTTAAGCGGTTGCATTTTTTCCTGGCCCGAGAAGAGGAGGATTTTCTTTTTCAAATAGAAATTCGACACAAGAGGAAAACAAGATGAGTTGGTGGGCTGAGAGGTTTAAAGGACCCCAAAGGGTCTGTTGCTTGATCTTCGTTCTTGTTTTGGTCTCCAACAGTCTGGTTGAGACGAGCAGTCTTACTGGCACTAGAAGAAATGGGGTTGGTGGAACACGACATCATCAGGTTAGTACATGAAACTAAGTCTTACAAAATCGTCTTTAAAAGTCTGTCATGCTCGTTAATAACACAGATTGCATGTGAGAAACAAGGTCCAGCATGCAGTAGCTATGCAGTTATGCGTAACAACACTTTTTCTGCTGGAGAAACAATAATTTATGTAGATGTGAAAAGTCGTAGGTTACAGGAAGATTGAACACGTAAAATAAGCAATAATAGTCATAATATCATAGAAAAAAAAGAAGAAAGGTATAAGATTTCCTGTCCATTGTAATCCTCCAACATCAAACAACAGAATTTTTCGTGTGTGCTCATATTATTATTATCGCCAGCAGCAAGTCAACTAGAAGAACGGAATTAGAGAAATTTATAGGCGAGATGTGAGGATGAAGAAAGATGAAGGGGAAAAATATGAATGTAGATGGATAGGGTTAGATGAGATGATCATGTAAACATAAAAATATTTTATATAAATATTTCTATCATGAGGAATATGAGGATGATGTAACGCTGCCTTGTAAATATTGATGATACTGATGATTATGGGATGTAAAAGAGAATCAATAGCAGGTTTTACTATATTCAGCTTTTCTATGCGAAAGAGCGTAGAAAAGGTAGAGTTTTGTTTGCATCGACGAGGTACTATTAAAAGACTTTTAGTTGGCAGTGTTGACCGTGTGGATCAGCGAATGGAGATAGGCTTGATGTTTGAATGACTGGCAGCAAGAGCTGATCCACAAGTTATTAATACTTATTATTACCCATGTACTAATTCTGTAAGTAATACAACACAACGTTCTAAATGCTATTGGTATGAGCGGAACAGGAACAAACTGTGGAGATGTTGATATTATAAAAGATTACTTTGAGATTTAACGAAACTGTGCTTATAAATGAATTTTGAATCATTTTCGTCTATGATACTTCATGTGAAGCTTTTCAGGTAGCCATTTTTGTAGGTTGCTTCAAATGCAACATGTTTCACTTTGGTAAATACCAAGTTTTAAAAAATGCGAAGGATATTAAATAGACATGATGTAGTGATGCTTGTTATTTTTCTAATGATACGATAAACAATGAAAAAGTGACATGTAAAACTTGATTTATGGTCAAAAAGCACAAAAATTGTGCACAATTGTTTGCAAATAGAAAAAAAGATATTTTGCTGTAAGCTCCAACCACATCATTAGGCCGTCTTTTCATTACTTTTTATGAATTTATTCAATTGTGTTTGTATTTACCTGGAAAATGATAAATTACATCAAGACTACATGGCCATTTTATACGAGAAAGTGCGAAATTTATATCATATTTAAGTTCTGAGTATAATTGTCTATTAGTTTCTTCGCCATACCTTATTCTGCAGGAACAATTGATAAATGTTTCGCTAAACTAACAATGGTTGTTTAAAACTATTAATGATGAAGAAAGTAAGGTTGGGCTGGAAAACGTTTTCGTGGATTTAAAAATCATGAATACTGAAAAATTGTTCCCTATTTGTATTGCATTTCCCTGATGTATAACCAAAGTTTCTCTTATAAAACCTCTGCTGAAACTTTCTTTGATAAAAACGCTTCTTGTAGATCCATTTGGAACTTCCCCTTTCCGTTGTGTCGATGAATGATAAAAATGTTGACAGCGAACAGTCTGCAGTACCCATTCATCTACAACTTCATACTTATCGCATCTTCGCATCGGTATATTTTCTCGTAATCTTGTCTATTACCATGACAATTTGGATGGACAGGAATCATAAAAGCAAAATTATTTACATAGAAACGCAATAATAACAGTTATTCTCCAAAAACCACG
This sequence comes from Salina celebensis, assembly GCA_036561885.1. NCBI lineage: Eukaryota > Metazoa > Arthropoda > Collembola > Entomobryomorpha > Paronellidae > Salina > Salina celebensis. The sequence continues at coordinate 8,515 of JAAXOA010000882.1, forward strand.
AAAAATGTGTTGTTGTTGTTAAGATATTTTAATTTTTCATCCTTTGACTTCCAGCCGTCAAAGTACATTTGTGAAGCCAATTCATCTCATCATCGTAGCCATCATTACGTTACACGTGTTGTATATACGTTCTGTCTTTTACAGGTGTTTTGCATAGTCATCAGTTGACCATCGTCAGTTTCTTTATGCACTTCATAAATTTTAAAGCGTTTTAACAAAATCCCCTGGCATAACTAACACATCACTTAAGATTCACGGCAGTTGGCTCAGACTTGTCTATTTGGCGTTGAAAATTTGTTGACTCTGTTGACCTTTGTAGAAAAAAAGCTTAATTTTTTAAAGCCAAAAGCTTAAGGAGAAGAGAAATGATGCTGAATGCTTTCTGATGAGCATGAATAAGTGGATTTCGCTTACAGCCCATCAAATCGCCATGGCGAGCACAGAATGCACTTTTTTCTTCAGTAAACAGACTAATTAGCATAACCCTGGTTATAATAATCAATGTGGATGGTTTGTTTCGTTGATTTTTTGTTCGGAAATGAAATACCAAAGCGCATCAAACAAAACGACATGGGCTACTCGCTTCTTTTTCCACTGACAATGAATCAAGTGGCATCTTTCAACATTGGATTTTGTATGCACAAAATATCCATTGAGCCAAAGCAGATACAGAAACTGCCGTTGCGTTCTAAGCAAAAGAGCCATCAAAGTTCCAACGGATTACTTACAAAATGACAAGTCCAAGTTAGATGGTTTTAGTGTTATGAGCGTCCATTCAGGAGCTGGTCTTAAAAGTACTGCTGTAAAACTTTTGATGACCAGTATAGTATTATTTCCAACAATAACATTTTTTGCTTTTATTGTGTAACACTAGGTTGTAAACCCACTTATGGAAAAATGCTTATTTGTCAACATTACCCGTAACAGCGGTTGCATAGTGATGCCTAATGAATGTCGAAATTACAAATATCCTTTGGATTTATGAAATATTTCTGGTGACCGCAGCGTTTTCAGAGAAGCTGATTGCGTTAAAAGCCTCTTTTTCCAAGAAAATTTATTCTCTGAATGAATTTTGAGTAGGCAGCTAAGTTCCCGACACTGTAATCATTATAGCAGCAGGAGAGTCGCAAAAAATGATGGGCTTAAGTAGTGTATCATTATTATTTCTTCTTTTCTACCTGGCTTGTCTTGTTCTTCATTATTAAAGTGATAACCGAATTGATTACTAAGTTTTACTTAAGTTTTTTTCTTATGTATTGTATACCTAAATCAATGGCATATGTTTGTTTGTTAACAAGACTTCAAGCGTTTCAGTTTTCTTGCCTGGCTACATACGGATGAGGCAATCTGATTATCTGAATGCAAATCATGCGAAATCGTGTGGCACTCATTTTCTACTCGTTCTATGTCTAGCCATACTTGTTTTCTCTGTTTATTTTTGGAAATCACCTAGGTACAAAGTTGCTCCACTCATTTTTATTCATCTGCAGCAGCGTCCCACATTCGTTTCGTGTAACGTAATAGTGCCAATAAAATCCATTTTTGTTCTTGTGGCAATCTCTTTAAAGATGTTTTTCGTGTGATACATCTTCCCGCACACCTTCCACAGCTCTATTCTTGTGTAGCATTTTTTTCTCACAGTTCATCAAGTAATGATGGCCTCCAGTTGAGCAAATTTATTAAGGATTCATCATCGTGAAAGCTGACACCTTTTTAACCCCATCATCATCCCCATTTGAGCCGTATCGCGTCTCACTCCATTATTCTCTTTTTCGCCTTTGAATTTCTTTTTCTGTCATTTCGCATTCTTGGTGTTTTTCTTTTTTAAAGTGTTTATAAATGTGTTTGGCGGTGATAGGGAGTGATGATGATGGTGCGGTCTTCAAATTCCAGACAATTTCTTGCATTTGCCACGCCACGCCAGAAAGCAAATCTTGCCCTAACATATCTCCTTTGCTGGTGATGATCTCAATGAGCTAATTCAGACTTTTTTTCTTCACGAGTGGCAAAGTAGACGGATAGAAGCGGGGCACAAGATGGGCATTTTATTACGTAGCAATACACTCTCTATTGTAGTTTGCTATGATTGTACGTGTGTCAGTGGAAACGATGTTTTTTTCCCTTTCTTCTGCCTCGCCCCATCATCCACGCGCATCACATCACACGAACAATCTTAGACGAGAAAACTTTATGAGAATTTTAGTTGGATTTCTGAATAGGAACGACTGGTGTTGAGGATGACATTGTCAAGTACTCACTTTTTCTTATATATTTTATGTCTTTTCTGGAACAAAATAGAGTAATTTCCCTTTTGTCCAACCAAACTAACTACCACACACGCATACTAGCTATCAGTTTCATTACAGCTTTTCATTATCATCCCAATTCTTAGTATAACATTATCATTGCTGTTACTAGCCAAAAGTTTTGCATCATTTTTTATTATCCTTATCTGGACTCTGTGTTTGATTGTTATCCATTCATGCATTCACAGACCAGACTAACAGTCGCTTTAACTGTGATGAGTGTGATAGTTGCTATATTGGCAGGCTTTTGAAACAAATCTGAACAGAACAAAGCTTTTCTAGTGCATATTACAGGGTGCGATTGTATAAGCATATGTTGTAAGCATCCATCAAGACGATGACACATTCTCCTGAGTTTTTATTACTCTACTCATTTACTTCCCCACCACAAAGAAAACTCCGAGAATGGGCAAACAAAAGATGTGTAAATGCACTACGGCTGGGTGGTGGCAGGAGAAATAAAAAAGTGAAGAAAACATCTTCACAAAACATTCCTTCTCATTCATTTTGCCTGCACACAAAAGCTCTAATTATTTACAGCTCTCTAATTGCCGGTTTTTCTTTATAATTTGCTGCAGTTGTGTGGAAAATTTATTCAACTCTTTCCTGCCTTCAATGAATCGGCATCACTTATCAAATGAAACCACCTTGAACCAAATTTTTTCTTTTTAAAGAAATATTTGGACCAGAGTTTATAACAATACAATATGACGAAATTTCAGGAAACCAGAGGTGCCAGTCTTCTAATTATCATTATAATTGTGGTAGGTTTTTTTTCTTCAAAGAAAAATTAAAAAGGTTATAATGTGTTTTAACCTTTTGTTTGCTTTCCTTTGGATCGATTTTCGTCTAGCCGGTTGTCGGCAGCATAGGTATATCAAGTAAAAGTTTGACAATTGATTCATTTTTTATCATAAACTTGTGCATTGGAAGTAAAACAAAAAAAAATGCTTCACGTATCGGTTGTCTTTACCAATTACCATTGAATTGTTCAAGATGGCACATTAGCAACAGACGGCAGACTATCTTTATGTGCAAATTTCTGCGCGTGTAATAGGATATTTTAAAAGATGCACAGGCGTTTTTAGTAATATGCTAACTGCTAACTTGCATCACGTCATCCAAGCCAAAAAACCCACGGAAGAGATTACTTAGGAGGTTAAGCAGTTAAGATCTCTTTTTTGGGGAGATAAAGGATAAAATAATTCATTAAAATGGGAATGTGTTCCATAGGCGAAAAAGGAAACCCTTTTGTTGTAAATACCACTAATTACATTTCTAATCATTGATTACCCGTAAATGTTGCTCCTTGTCCCACAAAAATATGGATAAGGAAAAATTCAGCAGCACTTGATACGCAACAACGTGCTGCGCACGCAGCTTTTGGTTGTGCAATAAAGAAAGAAAAGCAAATTTTAATGGAACAAACATGCCATAAAAACATTCAAGTTTGCAGATTGTCAACTGTCCGTGATACACAATGTTTTTCTAGCTGAGCAATGCATGAACAACCGGGATATGACAAATATGGAAATTTATAATCGTAATAATACGCGAAAAAATGTCGTAAACTGAACACCTCTCCAAAACGAACGGGTCGTGACTCAGTCGTTATAACAACGGCTTTTTTCACCATTACAGGCACAGCACTTTGACTCAGTTTCCTAAGGAAGTAGAAACAAAAGTTGTTTTTACTGATACTTTACCACGCGTATCGAATTATAGATTTGTTAGCTGAAAAATTAGCGTTAAATGTTGATTAATATAAAACTTTTTATTACTTTATTGCTGTCAGCGTATGCGTCATATCAGTCAATGTAAGAAATTGAGTACAAAAAATCTGTCAAATTATGACCTGTCAATCTACCTAGATGTCAGAAAGTGTCAGGACAAAAATTAAGACGACATGATGATAGATGATAGAGTTAATGAATGAAGCCTGGGTAGTGACATTCGATACTACAATCACATCATTAAAAATTCAAATACAACCATTAAACGTCACAGCGCCATAAGTATAAACACTCGCGCACCAAACTTTGTCATGTGAAAGTTTTTTAATGCATAAAAAGCCATTTAGCGTGTCCATTTTAGATCAAGTCTTGTTTGAGAATTAAAGGCTGTTAAAATAACGTTTGTAAAACGTAAAAGTGAAGTCAAACTGGTTGATGTACACTTGAAGTCAATATTTGATGTTCCATTAGGTGCAAACCTTTCATCAATTAGTGTACAAATGTTTTGGTTGCCAAGATACTTAGCCTTTTTCTCAAGCTATCATCAGAAGTCAGTTTGTAGAAACCAGCCTTGGAATTCAATATCTTCACAAGATTAGATACAAGTTTTGTATCACTTTTGAAGCATAATGTAGTGTCAGCAACGTTTCGCTTGCAGTTTTCCAAACAAGGAGTTGGTACTTCTTTTTACACGCATGCATGCACATTATAAAATAGTCATATTATCATTCAATGTCTTTCTTCTTTTTGGTCATCGCCAACAAGGTTGCTGCTATTGTAAACAGCGTTTTTTTCTGGCTGCATCGGGCTTGTCAAATCTTCGGTCATTTTTTCTATGTCTATGTTTTTGTGCGTGTGTATCATACAAAAAGCTATTCCATGCTTTAATACGCATACCTGTAATAAAATGAAAACATTTTGTCTGATAAATGTACATAACTCATAAAAGTGTATGGCACAAGCATTCATAAAAAGTTTGACATGTTCAATTGGGCTTGGTTTTCTCTTTGCATCTTTCAGCACAGTTACATAAACAGACGTACGTCTTGCATAATCTGATTGCTTTCTAAGATTGCCCAGACACCGACAACATGTTCACAGAACTTCTGATACCATTTGACATTCTTGTGCCATTAGGTCCTCCGTCATACGATTGAAAGTTTTAAGTATTATTAAAACTAACAGCAATCTAATGTTTGTGCCTTTTACTGGATTATAAACACTGCTCAAGTTTAACAAGGATTTAATTTCAATCAAAGGAGTCATTTGCTCTAGTAGTTAGACTCATCATCACTTTTTTATATCCCAACCCTTTTGTATCGATTATGTAATCCAAATTGTTCAGACTCTATCCATAATCACCATCCAACCCTGAAAGCTAATGACTGGTTACTTAGTTACAAGATGAGATCGTGACAGCTTTTAAACCAGTAGTCCAAAATGTGATGTTTCATAGACGGAAAAAATGAGTTATTAATCTAAAAACCCTTTCCAATGGTAGAAACGTGCAAGTTGTATAGTAATCTTGGTAACTCTAAGCAATTGTTTCGTCAAACAAGACAGTGATGTCAGTCGATGCAGTTTGCTTCATTTCTAACACCTTGTTTCAGATTCGTTTATGTCCTATCACTTATGACATGCACTAATTATCTAGATAATTGCAAGCTACATTTAAATCGATCATATTATACCTGGGTATGTTTTTAGGCAGCATAAAACAAACAGGCGAGTCATGTTTCTAATTAAAAATGTAAGGAAAAAAAAATCTACACTGAAAGCCAATCCGTGTCTGGACAGATTAGATTAGTTTGAAAAGGCTGCCAAATATTCTCTTTACTACTACTAACAACTATATAGGTGGATCTTCTCACAACGACAGTAATAACATTATATTTTTTGTGGCATATAAAACAAAGCGATTGGTCATTCTATTCATCTCAGTCCATTCACCTAACAAACGTTTGGAAGAAAAACTACATGTACGAGAATGAATACACAATTAGGTGATGATTTCACTAGTCATCATCATAAGACCATTTTGGCTACCTTTCATCTCCTTTTTGCCAAGTAAAGTCTTACTCCTACCATTTTAAATGAGTAACTAGTTATTTTTATCACCGACTTGTTTCGTCTGGGGATATCATATAACAGATAATTGTTTCGATGCTCACATTATCGTTATACTGTAGCTGTTACATTGTTTTAGCCAATTCATAAAAATTCATGACACATTTGACTGCAGCACACGTCTCAGGTCAAATTACTTTTCAAAGTGTACACAAAAATGGATTTTGTAGAGCTACAGTTTTGAATTTGAAATTGAAATGTCTGCTACTTTACTATTATGCATGGAGTTTTTCATCGCAATAAAAGCTAACTTTGTATAGAAAGGGCCCGCCAGTTAGATCTTAACAACCTTGTACATAGTTTCCAAATACAGCCAGTTTAACTGGCATTTGTCAGGTGAATAACGTTGCAACGATAAATACATATATTCGCCCCAAAATGTTTTTGCTCGGATTCCTTTATCTTCAAACTTTCAAGAAAATGCTTAAGCTCACGCAAAAAATTAGCCTGACCATCTGCGCAAATGGACCATTATGCTGATGTTAGTGTTTATTGAACACAAATCTCTGATATCAGTGGTAAATATCGAAAAGTCAGCATTATTACCACCTAGGAACTACAAGTAACAAACAATGTATCCCTCCCTACAGTTGGCAACATATTATTCCATCAGAAATATGTTACGACTCTACGGATGCATAAAAAAGTCTCATTCTACTTGCATGAAAGCGTCAATTGAGTAGAGACAAATAAATAATAATTTTATTACCAAATTAAATTCATCTACAGCAATGAGCACGGATGTATGAGCTGGAAACAATGCGCTTAGTAGAAGATGCGCTGCAGTTTGAAAAACTGCAACGGAATGACTCAGTTGAACGATTTGTTGCCACCGAGTGGTTCACCGCATTCACCCTCATTGTCATTCATTATGTTTTGATTATATTACTGATAATCTGATCGTGACGATCTCTTTTGAGTTTCCTTCTTTATCATGTCCAATTGCTTCATTGTTTGATGAATGAAGAGGAGCAAACAAGTTATTATTATGCATCCCACAAAAAGGATCGGTAGTTGACTATTGACTGACCGTGTGGTGTGGTTGCCGCAAGCTGTTTTGAAGCACATGGTCATATTGGGAACATCAAACTAAAGAAGCTAACTCATTTAGATAGGTTCTTCGTGTAGATTAACTGGAGCATCGTATGTATTATATACATACAACATACCTACGAAGCGGTCATTAAAGTAATCACATCAGAGCCGTATATTTATTACAGCACTCTTGTCCATATACGTCAGGAAATGCCTCCAACGTCATTTTAATGAATGAATATTAAAACATGAAATGATCAGTGATTGAACTTGCACGCTGCAACAGATCTTTCAAAGGATTGTACCAACTTTTGATATCAAGGCAAAGGTTAAATTTTGTTGCATATAAACCTGCTATCAATAAATATTAGTTTGCATTTAAGAAGTGATTTGGCCGGCAAAGAAGACTGTACAAAAATGTTATCTGTACATTATTAGCAGATGGATTACATGAAAATGATAAACAGAAATGGCGTTCCGCTCTTGACTTTTGAAGTGATAAGGCTTACTAACTGGAGACAGGTCGAATAGGAAGTCAACGAAAATGAAAGGTTTCACTGTGGAAGAATAAACAAGTGAATATTTCTTTCATCTAAACTAAATATCCCTTTCTTGAATCATGAAAACATGATCCTGCTCGGAGAACTAACTACCGTTCTGTACACCATTACCATTATGTAATGCATCGGTACTTTTTAAAGTTGATTATGTCGTAGGTGGATCGACAAGATGAGTCCAAACTGGAAATTGCACACATACTATTATTGTTATTAATCATTTCCTAAAACAGATTCGGCGAGTGGTTTTGATCTTCTGGCTACTAGAGAGACTGATTGATTACATAACACCATACTGCTTGAGCGCTATGTCAGTCGATATCCTTTTTTGAACATTGATTCAAATAGAACTAAATCTGAAATGTAACAAAATACTCGACATCGATACCTTCGTTATGCGTGACAAGACTTCGTGTCAATTTCATTATATAAGTCTTACAGCTTCTATATTTCCGATAACATACAGTACGTGAATACCTACATAATATTTGTCATTCACATTCTATCTAGGGGTGTTTGAAGTCACAGTCAATGTAGAGTGTGCATTGCCCTCAGTCATCAATCTATGTTTTCTCAATGTCCCTACCTGTTTGTTTTACATTTGGAAAACTTAAATTATGTGAATGCACCACACCACGAGTAATTCAAGACCACTCACCTGAAAGAAACTATTCCAGACTCATCCATGAACACAAATATTTATTTTCGTCGGACCGACAGTATAATTCTGCACCGTAACTTCCATGCAACCGCTAAATAGAATTTTCTTAATCCGTTTATATTAATGGGGTTGTTGATAGGCAAAGACATATAGGCTGAAGCACGTATTCTATATTATGGCCATGGTTCTAGAGTTTATAACAATAACAAACACAAAATGTGTGTGGGGCAACAAAGTACCAAGTATAGCAGGGAGCGCAGACTACGTGCTTCATCATCTCAACATCAAAAATGAATTATATATTTACCTGTCATCACCTCCTTTCTTGTTACTTTTTATCTTAAAAATTATTACAAATTGTGAACGCACGTTGTCCTACTTAATAAGCTGAAATAAGTAGGTTTACGCACTTGGCTGGTGAGCAAAAATACGCTATGAGTTTTCCCGACAGTCTTTTTAAAAACCAGGCATGTTTGCAGTATGTATGTTTATCACGTACGTAAAATCGTGTGAGACCATGTGAAATGCGTATTGCTGAAATGATGTGTTTAAAAAACTTAAAAGAAAGCTTGAAAAGTGAGTGTGAAGAAAAAAAATCTTTATCGCGTTTGCCTTTTTTGAAACTAGAAAATAACAAGAGTTAATAGATCAAAAGAAAACAAATTGTTTTATTTTCTGTTTTAACTGCTCTGTTCCTATTGCTTAATGCAGGTAACACAGTGTCTGTCTGGCTATCACTTCCCGACCTCCCTTTTTGGTTTCCTTCCTAAAAGAAAGAACAAATCACGTATCTTTTGATTGATCTTTTCTTCTAAGATTACAAGACGAGAAGACGTATTAACTTATTTGTTTTTGTTGGCAAGGCAATGATTAGGATCTTTCAGTTCCAAAATTGTCAGTGACCTGACTTCCATTGTACTATGCCACACGCTGTTCGTTAAGAAAGTATCGGTTTCATCACAGAATGGATTGTGTCTCGGGTTTCTTTCGCTGCTGTTTTAAAGTGGGTTGAAGCGTATTAAGATTGAAGATTTTAATGCACTAATACCATTTTGCCCTTGCATGGTGCATTCCATTGTTAAACGTCTGGAAAATGGATATGCCCTATTAGTTTTGCAATGGGCGGCCCATTTGACACACAAATTAGTTAAACAAACTCAATCAAATGATAAAAAACAAATTTTTAACGATGCAAATGTTAAGAAGGTTTGAATTTGCTAGAAGGAAAAAAACATGCTTGCATAAAAACATGTCACTGATCGTATCCGGGGAAAAATACTGTACTAGTTTTTGTCATTGATACTCTTGTATAAAGTTAATACGACTTTGCTCCATGTACCGCAGTTCAACTTGTTTTTTTCGCCTATTGTTTCGCGAATGTCCGTCCATTTTTTATTTGATTGTCTGTTACTGGTGTCAGCCATCGGCCTTTTTTCAAACACTTTGACAAATGGCTAATTGTGCTAAAATGGATGGTACATGTTTCTCCTCGAAAAAGTCGTCCGTGTAAGACTTTTTATCTAATCGGATCATTGATTCCTTCCAAAAACTGTGTTTTATAGATTCAACTTATGAAACCATTTGCTTGTTTTTCCTCGTAGATAATAATATTTGGTAAACCTACAGACATATTTTTTTTCAATGACCGCCTGATTAAAATTGATTTTCAGTCGTTTTCCTCTTAGAAATTAACAAGGTCCGACCCACTTCCTATTTAGGAGTTCCATTATTGGCCAGTGCATACACAGAAAGGAACTAAACATGTTACGTACATTCTTTGTCCACCCCGCCTATGATTAATTAAATACCATTTTATTAATGTC
>JAAXOA010000883.1:0-18749 GCA_036561885.1 Salina celebensis
TATTGACGATGTGATTTGATGTGAACGAGATGAATCTCTGCTCATTTTCCATTTCATTATCCATTTCCTCTTTCCTTCATAGTCAATTTAAAAGAAATAAAGACAGAGAAGGAAAGGGGTTAAATTTTTTTGTACAACAGAAAGCGACATTACCACACCAAGTGTGTGTTTAATCGGAGTAACAGACTTTTTATGCGTTGGACGTTTTTTTTTCCAAAACCTACATTATATCAAGGAATAGCGTTGGTCGTTGGTAGAGCTGATTTTATTGTTGGTTCTCTTCTTAAGTTCATATGTTTGAATAAAATATTCTTCTATTCTCGTGTATCATTCAATTTCCTGCATGCAATTTTGCAGGGTAAGATTTTCATAAGTGCTCAACAGAGCTTTTAAGGGACTTGTACTACAATTTTGTTCAAACTTTTACCGTATTTAATCGTTCTACTCATTCCGTAGTGCAGCACCATTCCATACCACAAGTACGTGCAAAGTGACGAGAAGATTGGATGAATATAGAGAATAATAATAATAAAGATCAAGCGCAGATGAAAGGCTTCTCATCAGGATAGTAACAATAAAAAACAAGGCTTGTAGAGTTCTCCTTTTGAGAGACGCTTAGACTGATGAATTGAATGTCAAAGTACGAAACGACGAGTGTCTTGATAGAAACAGCAGCACACATCTGTTTCCTTTAATATAGAATGATTATCCCGTGATGCCGACTTTTTTTCAAAGGAAATAAAGCTCTAAATGAAAATAAGCTCGAAACCATCCCATATTATTTCTTATTTCCGTACAAGATGTAAATGACGATACTTTAATGAGATTAGCATCATTACAGGAAAAAAATCGTCTTTATTCTACAAATTACTCATGTCATACAATGCAAATGGAAATATCTTATATGAAAACAATAGGTATTTGATGTGGTTCGCTATTTATTGCCTAATTTCCACAAAAACTGGTCCCTCCAAGTATTCTCAGATTCAAGAAAATAGAAAGTAAATCAAAGAGCAAACTGAGGAAATACAGACAAAGTTCTTAGAGCGAAACAAACAAGACGATAGACAAGTTTATGTTTTCTTTCTCGATGAAAAACTAATTTTCATTCAGCTGCACCAGATTTTTTAATTAAGACGTATGATGTCATGAAATATCAGGAATCTCTGTTCTCCGTTGAATTAAGATTCCTTGAATTTCAAGAAACTACACGGTGTGCAATGAGATCGCCTTCTGTTTCCATTTTACTTTTTTTTTCTCCTCTCTTCCACAACTGCATTTTCAAATTTCCGATGACACAAAAATAAGGAAAACCATCGCTAGAGAAATCTTATGCGGGACATTTTCAAACGTCTTTCCAACCTGTCTTCGAGTTGTCTCTGACTCAAGAGGTGTTTTGTTTTATGTTGTGGGAANGCTAGAGAAAATCTTATGCGGGACATTTTCAAACGTCTTTCCAACCTGTCTTCGAGTTGTCTCTGACTCAAGAGGTGTTTTGTTTTATGTTGTGGGAAATTAAAATATCTTTTACGAAAAACAACTGCCGATACAATAGTCCATGCGTCACGCTAATAGTAAAACTACGTAGAAGAGTATTTTTATAGGTTATTTTTTTATTAGAAAATAAAAATCTTTAGAAATGAAATTGGACAAGACGCCAGGATAAAAGAAGACATCAGATTTTACTGCCAATAGACAAGAGGTCCCATATAAGTTTCCTAGTCCCATGGCAGTATTCAACTTTTTTTTATGCTAATCATCATTCTAATCTAGGAGATTTGATGGCAGTTGAGGTCGATTTCATAGCGAAGAAAAACTCCGAATCGCTCCAACTTTAAACTCTTTTTTTACATCGTTAAGAAAATTGTTTCACTCATTCCAGAAATGACAAACGCACACAAACGGCAATCGAAACTCAAAAGAGGTTTAGTGATATTTTTTTGTGTTCATAGATCCGCAGCTTTGCTTTTCCGTCAGTACTTAAGACGGAAAATGGGGGAAAGGAGACAGATACACCACTCTCAAGATTATCAATGCGGGGACCTGTCTCTCCTTGTGTCGCATCATAGTGACACATTTTTTCCACAATATAACATTATAGAAATTCAATTCCTCTGTTGTACTCGACTGAGAATGCACTGTCGAGCTTAATAACTTTCTAATATTACATTTTTCTTTTTTAAAACCACTATATTTCTCTGTCTATCTTTTATCCTCCTTTTTCTGTCTTTCAAAGACAATCTTAAAAATGGGAGTTTACCCGTTCAGTTGTCGTTTTTAAAAATATAATAATAATATTTAGAATATGAGCACAGATATGACTACATCCTCTATAATGATTAAAACGAAAATTTATGAGAAAAGAAAAATGATCATTCAAAAATCATCATCAAAATGTGCTAAATAAACAGGAGCAAGTGTATAATTCATATTGATCATAGTTTTCCATTTTACAAAAAGAAAAAAAAAATGCTAGTCAAAATAAATCCTGATATTAGTATAACATCCTCGCGTAAGTCAAAATTAATGAGGGACAACAACAACATCCACTAAAGTGGTAGTAAATATAAGTACAAACGGAAGAAGGGAGGCAGGCGCTCACACACAGACATATAGAAAAAAAAGAAGAATAGCAAGAAAATCTACTTTTATTTATAATCTCACTAAAAAGCATCACAAGCAAAGAGAAATGACGATGATAGCAGTGATGACGATCATGATGCAACCAATAATGTAGAACATGAGTATGAATTTGCAAGCAAGTGAACTAAATATAACCTTTGACATTAAGAAATAGATTTTTTATATTTAAACAGAAATCCAAACAGATGCAAAATAAAAAGGAGCTTCTAGAATAAAAAGTGAAGAGAATACAAATAATAATGTCATCAAATGAAATGTGAACACGGATTTATACTTTTGTCATTACCAATACTGCGGCGAATATTTTTTTGACGAAAAAAAAATCTCAGATAGGACTCTCAAGAGTGATTAAGTGAGTAAAATACACACAACTGTTTATTGGGAGTTTAAAAAAATTATAATTGCATAGCTGAAAGGAAACTACACAGTAGTCGGTAAGAGTCATTTTTTTTCTTTTGGGAGTGGTTGACTACTACCACCGGATATGTGTATAATAGCAATAATAATAGCAGTTTCAAATAATGTTACACTTGCGCATAAAAAGTCAACTTGGTATTGTCGTCGTGCTCAGTTCACCATAATAGAAAATTTGGAAACGAGAGGATGAAGAAAAAATGCAAAAGAAAAAAAAAATTGTCGTTAAAAAGTTTTTCTCAAAGATATTTTCCTCATTCTAGCTTAGAGAATTTGTATTCTCTTATGATTCCATGTGACGGTTTTCTTATTGCTGTGTGTTTCAAATTCTATAAAGAGTGCCATGCGATATGACAAATGTTTCGTCAGGTGCAAGAGAGTAAGTCGTATATCTCTTGGAGGGTCGGTCGCTTCGAGTCAGTTAGCAGGATTTCTGCCGAGTAAACTGTATTATGTGAGCTTCCTCGTGAATATTTCACTTTCCAAATAAATGTATGATGTTCTCTGCCGATTTCGATGGCACTAAAGCAAACGATTTCTTTATTTTTTTTATTCAAAAATACTTTTGTATTCATCTTCAAGGATTTGAGAGAAAAAAAAAAACTATGAGCTTCCTTTTTACAAAAATCTTGTTACGTTTTAATTCTGTAAAATATTCAGAGCAATAATTACTATTTCGGTTACGCCTTACAATTAAGAATCCACAGAAAAAAAGGCACATGAAACGTTTTCCTTTTAGGTTGGATCTTCCTTGCGTTATGCTCTACTTGAATGCAACTTCTGCAAGCGTCTTGCCTTTTGACAAAGTACATATCGAATTATCAACAGTCGGGATTGCCATGAATTGAAAATCTTGAAAAATACACGTAATGAATTAAAGCGTTGATTTTGGAAAGAAGGAAGTTTTCTTTAGAAAGCTAACAGACCACGAAAAAGGGACAACTGCAAAAGGAAATATATTAAATAATATTTGTCATTCTGCTTGTTATTTTACCATCTCATTGAAATCGTTGTTTAACTCAAAGCGTAAATATTGATAACACAGTAGCGCACAAAACGGGAAAATGCAAAAAGAAAATATGCGAATCCTGTAAGACAAACATAACTGTGTAGAGTATAGAGCTGCGTCATAGAACTTATGGGGAAATATACGCAGTGATTCAAAATGTGAATAGAAAAAACAAATGAAAGAGACTAATTGTCCTGTTTCTGCACTCCTGTTTTCTCTGTTTCATTACAAATGGTAAATGTAAGTGGAAATGAGTGGTTTCTTATTGAAATGAAAAATATAAGCAGCCCAAACCGCACATATGTTGTAAATATAACAAACATTTGCCCACAAAAATGTGAGTAATGTTTGCATTAAAAAACGACGAGGAAAAAAAACTAAATTGTCACGGCTTAGCCTTAAACAGAACAGAGTGCATGAGAGATGAAGAGGGAGAATGGAAAGCCACAGGAGACGAAGAGTCAATTTATAATCAGCATAGATTATAATCATTCAAAGAGAAAGAAAATTAAGAGAAAACGTTATTTTACAGGAATGGGAATTATGTTCACCCGTAAAACTAATGTATACAACTATATTACATAGAGAACTAATAATAAGCTAGACAAACCTATTATCCGGTTCATGCTCAACTTACACAATATACTGAGTAGCTTATATTAACAAGCTGTGAGGATTAAAAGCAGTTCGTAACTCATCTTGCATTTTTTTAGAAAAGCAGATTAGCTGGATTTGAATAAAAAAACGGAGATGGAAATATCTTTTCCTGTTGGCTCATGATTTTTTAGGATCTGCGATATGGTAATAAGAGGTATTTTTCAAAGTTGTGACTCTCTCGACCACAAAAACATCGCACATGATCATATCGCACTTTTTATGCTATTATTGGACTCGGTTTTTTTCTCTTTTTCTTTTTCCATATTTTTAAGCAGACACAGTTGAGATGCATCAGCCAAGCAGTTCGTCAAAAACTCAGCGATATTATTTTTACACTTTCAAAACTAATGATAGCTTGCATATAAAAAAATATGCTGCATACTTCAAACAATGCTTCATTTTTGTGGAACGGCTCGTCTCACACAAAAATAGAATGTTCTCTTCTCCCACTTCGATATTCTGACAATTCACAAACCATTTTTTACTTTTTGGCTACATTAAAACAGATGAAAATAGAAGTTCTGAGTTTTTTTCCTCTCTCGATCACATCAAATGTCCAGCTGCGCGTCCGCGTTCATGGAACAATTGAAGGAGATGAGGAATAATTGTAATCTTTGATTGTGATTATAGGAGTATATATGCATATGTATTTCTACTATTTCTGTTCCGTAAACAAGTAGTGAGCCTCCCAGAATTTTAAAGCATTTTTTATACACTTTGTGGGAGCTTCATTGTTGTTGGCGATATTGTAGATGTAGAGATGTTTTATGCTGCTTTTTACACATTAAGTTTCTTTTTTCCTTGTTTTTTTCTCTCTCGTTTATGCGTAACACTCGCATCGCCGTAAATTCAGTAATAAATAGGAGAGAATTCTGTGAGCAGACGGATAGTAATGACCATGTAGAGACTAGTGCAGTACTTGTTTGGTCCCTAGATTTTTGATATAAAGTAAAAATTAAAGTGTAGCTAGCGTGCTGTTACACGCGCTTTCCCCTCGAAACCATAAAAAACAGCAGCAGCGGTTGCATCACATGCAATAGTATAATCATTAGTATGCTCACTACTAACCATCAACCACTCGTTAAATATGTTATTGTTATTTCAAGCGCCTTTTCCAGTATTATTACAATTACTACCACCACTTGTGTTTCAATCTGTGTAAGGGATGATGATGCTGATTATTATTATCACTTTTATCGACTTCTCTGACAGTTATACAGAGTGAAGGTTATGTGGACTCTCAGAGCTATCTGACTCTTTTTTTTGTAATCGTTATTCAGGATTTTCAACACAAATTATCAAGTTCACAGCTTCTTTTATGGGCGATGTGTAGGTTGCGCCCTATAAAAACTCTGTAGCTTTTATGGCCATTTTCTTGCTGTTAATTAAAAAATCAATGAGACACTCGTTTCTCTTGATCACACCATAAAAACAATGCAATAATGCATAGAGTGAACTGTGATAAGCAAAATCTCTTCAAACATTTGGTAGCATTGATTGAAAACAGCTATGCAATGTAGTTTTTTCAAGCCTACAGCGTATTTTGGACAGATTTTAATGAGTTTCAAAATCCCTAATTTACATATAATAGATGAGAGGTTTGCGTTCGGAAAATATTATTGAGACATGTCTATACCTAGTATCAGCAATCATTCGCTAATTTTATTTTAATTAAAACCAGTCAAGTCATCAATCAAAAGAAGTAATGACTGGACTAAGAAATTTGATTCTCCTTACCTTCCCATGTTGTCCTCCTGCCGCTGATGTAGCACCCTCCAGCTGCTGTCGATGAATACTATTCAACATTTCTGTCGATGAAGGCATCTTTCCCCCTGCTGGTAAAACAAAAATAGCAAGCAACAATTAGATACGCTGTGGTATGGTTCATGTAATTTAAATATATTTTTAAAAGAATTGTGTTTTCCAATGCCACCGCTTAAATTAACATCACACATAATTTACTTTCTCCACAGACTTAACACTTATGATTGTAAAATAGAAAAGAAAGCAAAGGAAAACAGGGGCTCATATACATTGAGGAAACGTGATGACTTGATAGCGGGTGAATAGAGTGGCAAAACGCCCACTAAACAGCGGCAGTTCATGAGTTAATGGGCAGTTGCCACACACTTTTTTTACACATTTCCACGCAATATTCAACACCACATTTTGAGAGAAAAAACATCCAACCAGTTTGGCATAACAAAAAGGATACAATATTGCAACAAACTTTTCAGATGAAAGAAAAAAAACGGTTAAACAACATAATGGCATGTTTCATAAACTTGTAAGCTTAGTTGTCTCAGTCGTGCGTTTCCTTCGCATGCTTTACTTATCTATTCAGTTTTTTTGAAGATTTTTTTGCTCTTTTCACAACATTTTAACAAAGTTTTATAAGAAAAATACATATTCTTTTTAGTGAAAGAAACAGCTCTTTTACAACTCAAAGAAAAAAGGCAAAAAACCAGATTCGGCACGCTTACAAATTATACTGTAAGCACGACTGCATTACCAGTAAATTGGAAAATTGTAGTAAACCAACCAAAACCCACACAAATTGTGTGAGAAAAAACGTTGCCTGACTGGCTGTCTTGTTGCTTTTTCTTACAAGATTTTTACTACTTTTCGCCGCCTTGTCACTTCCCATCATCGTTAATCGCGAAAAAAAGCCACACATTTTCCTGAAAAGTGTGGTGTGCCATCGTGTAATAGTGTACATAGTATGTATTTTGCGTTGATAGCAATGTAAACGACGAACAGATTGGGGATTTTCTTCTCGTTTTCATACTGACAAATTGCTTCAAGCAAAAAAACTATTTGGACAGCAGTAAGCCACCGGCTTTAGCATTAAAAATGCGAACACAGATTTTTTACGGAAAAAATAGTTACAAAGATGTCATTATTGTGGTATGCAAAACCGTTGGATTTTTCTTCCCAAATAGGCAACTATTATCGCAAATATTTCTCATGATGTGAAGAAAAGCCCATGAGAAAATGGCAAGAAGTGAAGAAAAAAATTATATGACAGCAATTCTGAATTTTTTTAGCATTCTTTATCCATTTTTTAGATTTTAGGTACAATATGGATATTCAGCAAATGAAGTGTAAGAATGATGCAGACGATTCTTTTCGGCTATTCATCCATCTTCTATCTTTTGTCGTTTATTTTCCATTTTTGGTTAAGATCATGTTGAGATTCTCTAGCAATTGAGTAGAAGATGGGATTTTTGTCACATCATTTGCCTTCCGCTCAAAAGTAACATTAAAATGTACCCCCATGCGGCTTTTCTTGAGTAATTTTCGTTCATTAACTCGCCATCAAAGGAAGAAAATTATGAGAAAATCCCGAAAAAAATGTATGCATATGGGGTTTGATGAAATAATACAGTAGCACATCATAAAAAAATGCTGGTTTACATAGTCAACAGAGGCCGAATTTACGTCTCTGCGAAATCGTGATTACCTCAATAGGTAGGAACAGTATGACTCCCCACAGGCCTAATGCCCAATTTTAGAAGACAAAAATATGCAAAGACGAAAAAGGAGATAAAATTAAATTTTGTGGCTTACTAACTAAAAAAAGCCAGTCGTTGTGCGCGATAAATGGAAAATATACGTATCACGCAAAACAGAAATTAAAATTTGTGTAAAGACATTTTTAAAATGTTTATGGTTCATAGAATAGAACAATGGGCCAAATTCTCTCTTTGCGGATGTCTGTCCACCTGGCGTTGTATGATGTTTTATAGAAAAGTCGTCGAAAGCCAAACTCATTCATACTTTTTGTTTCAATCTACTTAAAATAATAAATTTCGCACTTTATGATTACGGAATTTGACAGGATTGTAAATTATTTCAAACGTTAAAATCCACTGTCATCGATATGGCTATGAGCAGAAAACTTTAACGGAGATTTTATGCATTTTTCAATATCATAAAAGTTCTCATTACGTATTTGATATTCTTCTCACAACGTATTGACATGATCTAGTAGAAAATGCACTTTCTCGATCCTAATGTTTATGGAAGTTTTGAAAAAAAGAGTTTAAAACACTTAAAACTAATAGTTTTCTCTAACTTTTCAAATCTTCATTGAAACCAGGCGATTTTTTGGTATTTTTTTAAAAGTCAATCCATTATTCATGACTCTTATTTTGCTTAAAGGTTCAATCGTGTAGTAATTCAATTAGCATTTCACCCATGAGCAAATCACCACATCGCTTAGAGCTCCAATAACCAAGTCAAGTATCCAAAAAGTCTTCCTGAATCTCATCATCTTCCTCAAATTTCCCATTTATTTCAATTTTTCAGGTGTTTTCAAAACGTTTTCATTCTTCAGACATTTTTTGAATGGGTTTAACCCATAAAAATCGCTCATGTTCGTGAAGCATTGTGATTAGCGATGATGATGCTCATGAACCAAGGAAAAAAAATAACAGCTCATTATTATGCGTTTGGTTATTCTGATTTCATATGAAAATGATTTTTTTTTCTTAGAGTGTATGTGTGTGGCATGTCATCCGTAGTCAACGCCAAAAATATGAAACATCTCATTGTTAACCACTCGCACCAAAAAGAATCAATATTCAAAAGCAGTTGTGACGAATGAAGGATTAAAAACTTACGCGGAGTAGATCAACTCAAGAAGACGTGAATATCTTCTGAGAAAGTTTTTTGTGAAGGAGAGAATGCGTCTGTATAAACTAAAAATGACGACGACTCGTAGGACAAGGAATGAGTCAAACTTGTAATTTAAACACGCTCGTCACACGCTGATCATGGTGATCAGTAAAACAAGTCACATTTTACTCTGCTTAAAACCCCGATGATGTTATTTGTTGATACAAGATAGGTATTTTATGAAATAAAACATACATAAAAGTACCACCACCTTTGCTACCTCGCTTGTTAGCAATAGTTTATGTTATCATCCTGCCTATTGGCGGACCTCCACTGGCTTTTTCTGATACAAAACAATTTTTTTGTGTATTAGCCAGGCATCTTTCTATTTATGTATGAGAAGATTACCTACAAAATATTCAATTTTCTTTTTTGACTGTTTCCCTTATCTTAAATCTTCAAGAATCGCCCTTGCTTCATTCCAGTTTTCTTCAAGTGAAAAATAAATTAATCATAAGAAAATGATTATTACGTATCTTGATTTTGGGTCCATGTTTATTTTTAATTTTAATGGGTCTTTGCATTGATTTTAGGGGGTTTGATCGTCCACGAGGATGTCCTTAGGGGTACAATTGTTTGGAAATGAAATTTTATTACGAGAAGAACGCTAAGGAATATGTTAAAAGCTTGAATAGGCAGCAGGGTTTGGATTTTTTATCAAAACAAAGCTGTACGTATTTTCGGGCGAATTTAATTTGTTGTGCTCAGCAGGTGATTTCAATAGGTTTCATTGTTGGATTCGTCGATTTGGCAGAGACGATCTAATCCTTGTATTTTTGCTTGGCCACATTAAAAGCAAGGATATTAAAAGTCTAAGTTTAGGTTTTATAAACCTAGTTGTAGCCTATAAAGCCTAGTGACAAAATAAACCCTGAGCGTTTTGCATTTTGTTCTGCAAACATTTTGATTGAGTAGTTTTCTTGTTCGTTATTCCGTCGCAATTGAAACCCACCAGCTATCAAATTATGCCCAATAATGTCTCCAAAAATTTCACCTGTAATCTACTTATTGTACAGGCAAAATGGGTGGAGATTTATTTTTGCCAAATGTGGATTGCAAGAGGACTTTTAAATCCGTGTTCCCGTTCATCGGTAAACTGTACAGCAAGGAAGCGACATGCAAAATGTAATACATTAGTACATATCATTTGCAAAACTGAATAGGCCATTGTTGACTTTTTAAAAGCTGCTGTATGAAAGAAAATGATGGATGTTGGTGGACATGGTCTTTTTTATATTTTTAGGCATAATGAACAGAAGAAACGAAAGAGGCAAAGCTTTGCAAATGTTCAAAAAATACCTATGATGTTATTTTTTGTACAATCTTCATCTTTGGGATCGGTTTATTATCGATTGATTACGTTTAAAAAAATGTATATGCATCGTGATTTTCGATTGTAGTGAATAAAGTGACAACAAATTCCTAGCATGTACTTTACACAAGCATTAATACTGTTTGAGACGAAGAATCAGCAAATCATTCTTAAGTATTTCTTCAAATGAGCTGAACCAAATTTAAAGTACTTTGCTACATTGAATCGGTTGTCTGTTTCATAACGATTGGATATCCATATAGCATCAGTTTTTTTGTACCTCGTCATCATTACGATACGGCGAACATCAACAATAGAAAACGAATTTAGTGAAATATGCATCATTCTCTTTGAAATGTCATTGTGCTTGTCAGTTCTATTTGACTCTTTTCCAATTGTTGCGTATTACATGGATCTGGTGCCAAGATACACTCACATTTTGCCTGATTGCATATGATGATGGAAAAGTCGTATTGAAACGAAATTGTGGGAAGGTGTAGGATAAAAAAACTTCGATTTTCAACCCTGAACGATGCCAAGAATAGGCTAAAATCCATCGAAATTAAGACGGTCGCATTTTCCTAAAGATATTAGTTGCAGTATTTCTCTCACAATAGATCGCATAAAGGTACAAATTATTGCAGATGACGAATGTATATCAGCAGCGGCCGAAAGAGTTGTATAGATACTTAATTAAGTTTTCGTTTTTGCCAAATAATATCTTTCCTGCTAAAATCAAATTGATTTTGTAGCGAAATTGGCAAAAAGAGTGAAAACGAATGATTTGTTGCCATTTTCAAGATATCATTGGTGGTAACTCATACTTTGATTATTTTCAGTTGAATAGCTGCTGAAATATGATCATGCTATTCCTGATGATGATGATGAGATGCTGACGATGATCATTTCTATTGGTCATTGAACCTACTTAACAAACTTACAGCCTTTTTTTTTACTAAACTATTGGAGGTATGTAAAATTTCCAACTGACCAATACCATCACTGCATCATACTAATAATTTTTATTAATAAATGTCTACGAGGAAAATCATGTCTTGAAAAAAACTCCAAATAAATACATTTTACTATGTTCATTTCATGGAATTTGCAGCCCGCAAAAAAAAACAAGAAACGTAGACGGTTCTCATTAAATGGCATAAATCCGTAAAATATGTCTGTCATCTTGAAACATTTTTTTGCGGCCGAAATTCCTTCTTTTTTCTCTCTTTGTAATTGATGTAGTGAACTGAAAATCTTAATGATGATGATGCTTCTTTAAGTCCATAAATAGTACTGTTCCCGCACATGTCTTCAATACACATCTTTTCCTTTAAATCGCTTCATTTGGTCTTGTTTCAAATAATATTTGCACGAAACCTGCTGAAAAAAAGTTTATGCGCAAAAACATTGAAAAATATATTTTCTGAACATCTTGCAAATCAAAGAGTGGTTTTATGGTGAATTCACATAAATATTTAAACTGTTATTAGATATGTTGTATGCAGCCGCAGAAAGACCATTCCCAGATTTTACGAGCTACTTGTTTCAATATATCAATCTTTGCGGGTTTCATGCGCATACATGGCTGCTGGCATAGCATGTAAGCCAAGAGTTGAACATCTTAATTATCGATGAATACTTTATACATGCAACAAGCCCAAAAAAAAGTGCGCAAATGATTAGTGATTGCGAATCATTTATTATTCACGTATTAAAAAAACTAAATCAATTCTCCTCGTTCATGAGCCTGTTTCAAAGATGTAATGAATCATGAAGTAAATTGAACGTAGGATAAACCAACAAGCAATCATGCATTGCAATATAATATAAAAAATGGTACATTGCTCTCCATTGGTGGAATTGTTGAAAAAAAGATTATCATTATAATTTTTTTTTGTACTTATCGTGGTGGCACTGCAAAATGGTGCTATGAAAAGCTGTTCTAGTGCCAAGTGGCAAATCAACTTGGTTGGTAATTTAACACCAACAATGTCATTGTCATTTTTATATTCGTTTCACGTTGTGTTTTGCAACTGCTTCACTTTTGTTTTCTCTGTAAACAACCCAGTCAAAAGGTAATATAAGAACAATCAAGATGATGAATGAGTGTGTGCTCTGAAAACAAGAACATAGACGCCCAACCCTAAACGGCCAATAATGATTTTATTGTCGCCTCTGTAAAGAATATGGGAATGTCGAATTGTTGATGCTAGTTAGCTGTCATATTTTTTTCACAAAGTAAAAATTGCTGCCGAAAAGGAAATAGGAAGTTGATGAGAATCCTTTCACTTTGCGTATCTAAAGATCAATGATAAAACGTTATAGATAAAGTTTGCACCTTCAACTCTTAATTTAATAATTTCATAGCGGAGTATATCTTCCGGCTACTGCTCTATATTATGATTATGATGTATAGAATATCTAATTTACTCGCTCGTTTTGTTTAAGGCACCACAAAAAGCAACTGTCAACAGGTTTTATTCACTTGCGTTTAATTCATAAATGGATAATGAATAATGATTAACCAATAAGATTGAAATCAACTCTTTTACAGTTGCGTTTCGAGAACTGTTGCAGAGCAAGAATTCCTTTAAAAATTGTACTTTCTAACTGAGCTCATTTTGATATCTATCTACACAGATTACCGCAAACTTTGTCTGTGTAACACGAAATATGAGATGAAATCAGATAAGTTAATATTACTGTAACTGTCACATGATGGCTCGTTTGAAACAACATTGGTTTTAGCTTATTTTCTTTGACTGTCATATGAGTTCAGAAAATACCGTAATTCGGATGAATGCGCGTTTCCCTTATTTTTGTTAGACCATCACATTTTTTGGATTTCAAGCGATTAGTCTCATCTTTGAGGATCCTTAAGAATTGTGACTCTTCCCGTCGCCTTTCATGATTTATCAACTCTAAACGAAGCGAATACTTTTTTTATCTTGATATCTAAAAGTAGGAATAATTATCATTGTTCTTCGGATAGGAAACCGAAACAAAACTGTTTTGCTGTGACGGAGGAATAAGGAAAGCTTTATTTCGGTAAAAAACGTAATACAAGAGGGTGAGTAACAAAGTGAGAAAAAGAAAACTAAAAAATGATGTCAAGTTTGAGGTAAAGGGTTAAAAAGGATTTGCGTTGAGCACCATACTACATATCAACAGCGTCATGGGAAAAGAAACGAGCATCATCTAAGCACCATACGCAACGCAGCCGGAAAAAGACGTTGGAAAAAATACGTTCCCATAAAATAAGACTAACCCTTTCTGACCT
Organism: Salina celebensis; assembly: GCA_036561885.1. Classification (NCBI taxonomy): domain Eukaryota; kingdom Metazoa; phylum Arthropoda; class Collembola; order Entomobryomorpha; family Paronellidae; genus Salina; species Salina celebensis. The sequence goes on from JAAXOA010000883.1 coordinate 13,996, forward strand.
TGTGTTTTCTGAAGAGAAAAATTGCTTTGGGGAATGCATTAAGCTGAATGATCACAAAAGATATTTCTAGATGAAATATAAAAGCTATTAAAAGAAGTATGACACAAGTTTTCTTGTCTTTAATCCACTTGTTTATTCTTTTCACATTTTTATTAAGCAGAAACACGAAAAAAAGGATTTTCTTGGTTTTCATTGAAAATATTATGTTCACAATTTCGTGTCCTAAGTATGAAATACTTCAGTAAAAAGTTCTTTTTAAGAGCCATCATGAAGGGTTGTGCCAAAATGTAACACAATATTTATTGTTATGAGTTTATCATTTGGTGGACAATATTTTATTTTGGATTATCAAGGAATAGTGTTAAAAAGATTATTGAAGTTTCCTCAAATGTTTCAGTCCCTAATAGTTGCGTTGTCACATTCGACAAGTGTGCTCAACATGTCCGTTTTTCCCTTTTTATTGCTCAACAATAATAATATGATATTTACTTAATAATTGTAAATCATTGCAAACTATTTATTTATACTAAAAAATATTCTGATTTTTAAATTATGCCGTTAATCTTATAGGGAGAGTTTTTGTATCTGTAGTTTTTTGTTTGATCTTCAACGTAGTTTTTTGGAGTAACAATCCATAAAATTGAATTGGCAGAGTGTGCATACACATAAGTCAAAGTCTTGCTTGATGTTTTGTAATCTTAAGTGCATGTCTTCAACTTTTATTGCTTCGAGAGAACATGAGTTTTCCCACATATTTCTATCTCTTTTTCCACCAAATTACAATCTTAAGAGCTCGCCGCGATGTCAGATATGAGTTAATATTTGAGTAATAGCTTGTGTACCTATAAAATTTCAGCAGAAACGTTTTTTTAGTGTAAAAATATACAGATGGAGGGCTTTAATTGGAACGTCTCAAATACTCTTACACTAACATTGAGTCAATAAGCGAGGGAGTGTGTGTGAAGCGATAAGATAACAGCAAATTGGTGGAATATGGTATAAAAATATCACCAGAAAGTGAATGCATTTCATTGAAACTATGTTTGTCATTTCAAGTCCTTTTACACTCTTAAAATAACAGTCTGGTAAATAGTCAAAGACCAAAATAGGAAAATATGTGTTTATCAAAAATTGTCTGGTGCATGTACACAGTTTCAAAAGAATTAGTCGGTGTCAGTAAGCCATATACGGCAGTGATAAAAGTTCATAAGCATTTATTAATAAAACTTGCACATCTTCACCTACTAACGAAACGATGCATGTAATTGCACCAGAGTGCATTTGTACACAATGACATTGAAACAAGTGCAAGACCTGTTTTTACATAGTTTTACTAGTATTTAAGTGTGCTGATATGAATGAAAATGAGATTTTAAACATGTCATTTAACTTTCAAGACAAAGCGTCTCCCTTTCCTGCTGAATTGAAGTTGACTGGGATCAAAATACTTATGATAGGGCATGCATCACCCGAAAGCTGTATTGGGTTGGAATTAGTAGTTTACGTTTCACAGTCCTGGGTTTGGTAGGGCGACTCTTGTCATGATCCAACTACGTTGAAATCTACCTTACTTGATTAGAATACAAGTTGAGATATCTACTTGAATTTATAATGTTGTCCAGACCAAGCTTATTCTACCATTGAGCAGACGATGCCAACCTTGATTCATTCATTGCAGGTCAGGTTTTCAAGCTGTGTTGCATCAGTAAATGCATACTGAATAGCATGTATGCAAAATAGTCTTGATGCAGTTCATAAGAATTAGTAAACCACGCTTCGCTGAATCGGATGTGCTACATTGCAATTTGCTTTTGCGTGACAAGAGTGTCTGGATAAACACCTTCCCTTTTGAGCATGTCGCGTGAAAGTCTTGTCCTTTCTGTATTCGATATCAAAACTTTATTTACCATTTTTTAAATTGATTTTCTGACATTTCAGATATTTTATGTTTGATAAAAAGTCACTGTAACAATCCCATACGGGTTTTTAAGCAATAAGGAAAAAATATATTCAATAAAAATTCAAACATTTTCCAGTTTATACAACTCCTCAACATGACGTATCAAGAGTTCTCGTCACCAGCAAAAACAACACCAAAAAATTGGAAAAAGACATGCACTCAGCCCATAAAAGTTATTACTCTTTTCTTCTCCTAACATTACGACTTGAAACAATAAACTAGTCCGAAAAAAAACGTCGGTAAAATGTATTATCATATTAATGTTTTACCTCTTCTTGGTATATTTGAGCAAAAAAAATACACAACCAAAATCAAACCAAGAAGATATTATGTCTTTTTTTATTGGTTTCTGTTGAAAGATGAGAAGTTTTTCAATGTGAATGTAAATTCAATGACATGGCTGATTTCATATTGCTCTTGTTTCCCTTCTTCTTGCACATATCTCTTTACTGATTAGTGCCACAAAAAAAGGAACAAGAGATGAAGTGGATGTAACACGAACAAAAACAGCTTTGATGCAGTCATCCACTTTTCTCCTGATCTTTCTACTTTTGAAAAATACATGATGCTGGCTCATAATTTAATGCATAACGCTTTGTAGTCATGAAAAAAATATGGCATAGAACAAATACCTCATCTTCTCGGAACACAATGAGAGCAAAAAAGAGAAAAAAAGTAACACGTATTATGTCGTATATTAGGCACTTGTTTGCATGCATTTTGTTAGATATCCGTGTGCACTTGATTCTTGCGTGTGACGGCATAGATAGGGTGTTGTGGTACGCAGTTATGATTATGAGCATGTGTGGTGGAGCTGTGGTATCAGCAAATGCAAAACTATTATTCTGTCCATGAGCTACGATTTAACGTTTAAAGTGAATTTTTCAGCAGTCAATATAAAAAGGCGAACCAAAAACCATCAAATAACTTTTTTAAATGTAACCAAACCCAAAAAACCAATAAGCTTGATTATTCTTATTTCCGAAAGAGTAAAAAAATGGCTTATTATGTTGCTCCTTGGTTGTTGATCATGCTAAATAACTTGTAGACGCAGACTAGTGCAACTCTTCAGACCAATATATTATATAGTGTAACAATATTCCCCAATAATCCTTTTTACCTTATTATTATTGCTCAACAAGCAAACGCATACGGATTCATCGAGGCATTTTTAATGGAAAGAGATTTTTTTAAAGAAAAAAAAATCAAACCAAAAAATTTATTCCCAAAACTGGACGAACCAGTTTCAAAAGAGATTTTATTCGACAAAACTCCACTCTTGAGGTTTTTGAAACAATCATACAGAAAAAAAAGTAATGTAAAAGTGGTGTGGTGTCTCTTTTTTCTCTTGAAGATGATGGTGGTCAAATAATAAAATAAAGTCAACTTTGAAACTCACATATTTTTACTGTATTATGGTGATGGAAATATGAGTTCAGATTATTTTTTTGGAGCAACCCTTTATAGGTATAAAACCAAGAGAATTATCGTTTTTCATAGGAATGATGAAGTTACTAGTTATTATTAGTAATATAAATGAAAACACTACAATGTGAACCGATTATTGACTGGTTTTCATTTTTTGCGTTTTACAATAGAGATTACTGCCAAGTTGAACACTTTTTTTTGTGAATGATGAAGTTACTAGTTATTATTAGTAATATAAATGAAAACACTACAATGTGAACCGATTATTGACTGGTTTTCATTTTTTGCGTTTTACAATAGAGATTACTGCCAAGTTGAAGACTTTTTTTTGTGCTCATATTCTTTGTAGTATTCTTCTTTTTAAACATGATCTCGGGATAATAAGTCATTACCAAATTTAAAGAAAGAGTTTAAGAGAAAAAATAGTATTTTATGCATGTGTACGAGCAAACATATTGCATTATTCATTTTTTAAATAATAATAGTCTGTAACAGCTCATAATCAGGAGAATGGCATCAGCTATACCGCTGATACTTGAGACGCCAGCCCAACTTGTGCATCGGGGGGACCAGTAGCATTCGGATGCAATAGGGAAACAACCAAGTTGAGAATATGAAGCAGATGAGATTATCATTAAATGAGTTTGTTATAGTGCACTGCTGTCTCATGCCAATAAGTGCATGTTTCATTGCAATAAGAAGGAAACAGAGAAAACTTTAATAATAATGGTAATAAGAAAAATTGGACCGAGCTGAAGCGCAAGTATAAGCCATATCGAATAAGTTATTGGTTTACATGAGAATGCTCGATCTGTTTTTATAATATTTTCCAATATTAAGGAAGCTGGATTGGATTGTCTACAGTATCAGCCCGCAGGAAATAGAAACCACTTGGGAAGAGTAGTTTCATTGTTTTCATACATGAATAGACAATTGAGATTTTCAAAATTAGCACGATAAGTCTTTCTCTCTTGCTCAGCGTCTAGGCATAAACATAATCTACTCCACTGCCTCAAGCCAACAAGAAACTAATAGATGGAACACACGCTTGCACAGCATTGTTTTGTCACTATGTCTAGCTTTTTTCCCCCAAAATTTACATATATAGTTGGGTAAAAAAGATGAGATTTTTAGCAAGTAACAACAAACGCGAAACCAAAATTAAGGTTGGCACGAATTCAGGCACGTTTAGTTAGGCATTTCCAACCGTTTGCCACTCATCATACTTGTTATATGTACACTGCCTTTTGTAAGCACTAATTATTCTTAAAAATGCAAACCATTTCGCTCAGTCCTAAATTTATGGACTTCCGATAATGAATTACAATTTTGATGACAGATCTTGTATTGTAGTGTACCTTACAGT
>JAAXOA010000884.1:0-18730 GCA_036561885.1 Salina celebensis
AGTAACGTCTCCCCTTAAATCAGTCTCTGAAACATTGCCCTATTCCGACTTAAACTTAAGACTAGACCGAGGAATTTAATTGATTTTAAAGATCTGAAACAATGTACAGAGTACTGAAAATACAGAAAAGGAAGCAAGAAACAGTATAATTAAAATTTTCTCAAAGTGTTTGTTGAAATTGTCATTTATGAATATTACAAGGTGAACACAACGTTTGGAATCCAGCTTTTTTGACGTATTTTTCAAAGTACACAATACGTTTCCATGGATGATAATGTCTACGAAAACTATAGCAACAGCAAAACTGTCACTTGAAACTCTGACGCTGTGTCAACTAAATATAGCTACAAACTACAAAAAAAAATTATGCAGAAGGTGCATGTTCAATTTTCTGTAGGTGATTGATTGCTTTTGCTCAATCAGCATTTTTTGGCTGAAAAGATCGCCTACTCTTTCTAATGTCAAGAGTCAGACTCCAACGGTCTTAAAATAAACAGGTAGCGGTGATGCTGGAAGGTCGACTTAATCGTAACGAAGCTGTTTATCAGATTGATACTTGCTAAATGTATAGTACAACAATTATACCCGCTAACTACTATTTCTGAATATCTAGACGAAGCAACAGACAACTTTTTTTTTGATTGGAGGGAAATGGAAAAATATTAGATACGAAATGCCACATTATTTTGAATATTTGAACAGCATCTTACTCTATCTCTAGACCTCTCTCTCTACGACTTTCACTTTCTCTTCCTAATCTAATCCTTTGTAGTCTTTCAACTTTTGCAAGTGAAAAGCCTTTATGAATTCTTTTGGATTTCATGAAATCATTACCTATGTTCCTATAACTTGAGCATGGCTTGTGTTAAAGACACTAGCAAGGTGACACCTTGACTGTTTTCTGCATCTCTACCGTTGATTACTTTATATCGCAACACTTTCTCCATTCCCATTTGAATTAGAATTCTGCAGAATTGCTCTGCTGATTCTGTCCTCTCCAGAAAGTAGAAGCCTGCAGTAGTTTTGTGAAATCCAACCTTAGTATTTTCTCCAAGATTCCGTTTACATACATAATAAAAACTGAATAGCTTTCACCCACGCATAACGGACATTTTAAAAATCACCACCAGTGGTAAGGAATGACACGATATACAATATAGACACTAAAGACTACTATTAATAGTAACAGTTAGTAAAGATTGAATAAAGATAAGAGAGTCATTCTAATCTACGTCGTATTGTTACATCTGAATTAATTAAAGTGAGACGCCAACAGATTTCAGTTCTGAGAATACTTCCGTGAAGAAAGCCGGTTCTGCATTGATGCGAAGCATATCTCTCGACATCCGGTTCACGATGAGTAGGCATCTGTAAGAGAGCAAGAGAATAGGAATGATTTTAAAAATTAAAATATTTCATTTTCTCGTGATACTCGTAAGTGTCACACTGGGAAAAGATAGGAGATTTTTAAAGAGAAAGTGTTAAACCCAAAGCACAACTTAGAGTCTGGAAAGAAAGGAGCAGAGTTTTTACGGAGCGACAGAGACTAATGCATATTAAATTAAGTCATTCTTCCATTTATTTCCCAGGTCTCCTTTCTATCTTGTTTTTGTTACTATGGTGAGCTGCTTACCTGTCCCAAAACTTTTCCCTGTTGTCTTCCACGAGAAACGGTTTGAGTGGATACGAGATCTCATTCCCCATGTACGAGTAGGACAGATAGAGACAAGTAAGGACGTAACTATGGAGATCTCGCTCGTGTTCGATAGAATCCCATAAGGTTTTCCCTTTGTGTAAGGAGGAGCTGATGGTGGCGGTGGCGGAAGAAGCGGTGGCGGAGGAGAACGTGCTGTTGGAATTTGTAGCACTATTACTGTTGATGCTCGTGGAGGATGAAGAGGAGTGGTTGTTGTTGATAATATTCATGTTTGAAGAGACAGACACATTTCCATTAGCGTTGTTTCCAATCACACCCGCATCTGTGAGGCTTGTTGTATGAAGAAGCGTCTGACGAATTCGAAGTTGTTGTTGTACCGGAGGAGGAGGAGGATGTGAGTCCGTGCCGAGGGCGACTTTCCGTAGCGTTTGTTCCCAACCAAATGCCCTCGCGAACAAGCAAGTAAACGAAAACAATGTTTGCTGGATTGATGAAACCGACATCCTAAAAATCAACAAGAAAACGGTAATAGTATCGAAGCTCAGACAATTGAAAACGTCACAGATAGAAAAAATGAAAGCCTGTGTAACAGTTACAATCAGAAATGACATATGAGCTCATTTATAGTTTTTTACTTTCATCGACCCTTGTCAACTTGAACTTTGTTCTATTAGCATGGAGCGTGCGGGTACGGAAAGTAGAAACACAAATTGATGTCAACCATAACAACCTGTCACGCTCGGAGCCAGTCTTCCCCTCAAATTGCAACAATCAGTGGGAAACATGCCAGATGCTAAAGTAGGCATGGGTTAGAATTAGTCACTTTGGGTTGGCTTGTCATATAGTATAACAATGCATCATTCGGTTCGGAAAAGTAAATGAGGAAAATAAAAGAGAAAGTTTTGCTGATCACAATCAACTCATTCTGTCGCAGCTCTTTGCTCTTTGTACAAACAGCCATGAACTGCCACGCTTCTTAATCTTGTCACGTTTCCATAATACCTACATTCAAATTATGAGTAATGATTAGCATAAAGAGACAGGCTTACAAAGTTATTTATGCAGCAACGCGGTATCTTTAACTCGCTCAGAATTTTGTCCTTTAATCTCAATTTGAAATACTCACATTCAGTTGAACTTTTGACACGAAGTCTTCTACTTATAAAATATTAAATGCGATTTTCAGCTTAGTTAATCTATCATGTCACGGATAAAACTTCTAGTGACACATGATCAGTAGTGTCTTATTCAGACTATAAAACAGTCCCTCATCTAAGAAACCCTGTGCATAATTCATATACAGTTACAATGGAAATTGCATACATCCATTGAAAAATTACGTATTCATTCCATTTATCCCCTTTAGCAGCCTACGCGTTATTTTTAGACTCTTGTTTTCCCATTGATGCATTACTGATACATACTGGTTGTATAGCCACTTGAGTGCTAACCACCTGCAAACATCTTAGGAAAATATCAAGCAGTAAAAGTTTGCAGAAATTCTCTTCCTATTAGCTGCGATGTCTTAAAAGCGAGGCTTTCTAACATTGTTTGTAGAGTTTACGTGAAGCTAAGGTCTTCCCTCACGGTGACATTTTTGCATTGACGGTGCTAGCCAACAAGGTTTCTCTTCGTCCATTACACTAAGTGACTGACGTCCGCGAAAAAGGCAATGGTATACTAATTTCCACTGTGCCACTACCAGCCGCTCCACTCGCATATTTATGCTTTCACGGGTAATTCTATTTACTTTTAGCACATTCAATCTACCATGTTTCAGGGTGAACTTCCACTCTGCTAAATGATAAATGAAAACGTATATTGGCACCTCAACTATTTAATTGCTACCTCACCTTTCTTTCTAGATGTTTCAAAATAAGCTTACGTTCCGACGTGACATTGAACAGAGGATATTATTACACCATAGTTGTTTGCACATACATATAAGTGACACCAGAAAATCACGTTTTCTAAGTCAAGGTTTTTCAAGTACCTACATCTTATGTAGATCATGATGATCACAAGCTCTTACAGTAAGTTCGACAAACGTTGCGAAAAGACAGGATACTTTTGTGTACCACTACATAGAAATGATGTATCATCGCATTATAGAACCATTAGGGCTATGAAATGAAAGTTTATTTTGTTTGTTGAGTATGTTGGAATAAGCTTTATCAAACATTTTGCCAAATCATCTCTTTGAGAAAATAAGCTCACCTGCCAGCCTTGAAGTAATAAGCTCCGATCAACGGTACGTAACCATAGTATAGCATCCGAAGGTTGGAAATCCTTTAGTTTTTTGCACTTCCTGCAGAGAAAGAACGCCTAAGCATTTAAGTAACTCAGACGTTGATGCTTGGATAACAGTCCTGCGGCCGACTAAAGGTCCGGATGTTAGAATCGCTTTGGGAGCAAGTTTGGTATCGATCTTTGACTGCGTCTGCGGTGGACATCTTACCATATCCAGTCCTTCAAAGAGAAAATGAGAAAAAAAAACAAAGCATTAATTTCCCGTGGAAAAGAAATCATTTCGTACATATCTCGCTCCCACATTCTTTTTTTTTCTACTATCAACTATCATATGTATCTGTATCTTCGGTGAAAGTGCAAAAGGTTAGGAAGACATGTTTATGCATATTACGAGAAAATTGGAAAGATTTGCGCAAATTCTATTTGGTGAGCTTGGTAATGTGGTACTTTCAGGTAATGTTTCCTACACAGATAGCTTCATTTTTTTTATCATTTTAGCCTTCCACCTTAGAAGAGGGAACGAGCAACTTATTGATTTCCTAGCGAGATCTTCGGAAGCATTATATACATCAAATAGCACTACTCAAATCTTCATCCTTCAATTTCATCTCATGTCTTCCAAAGTTTTACGATAATGGGATCACCTGACGAGTTTGGTAGGGAATGGAATGAAGAAACGAACACGTCAGCGAATAACAAAATATAAGTTGGTAAACTTGAGAAAGAAGCCCCTAACCATATTAGAAAATTTATTTACCTATTCATATTATTGAAAAGTATTTTCTCATAAACGTACCATAATGTATTAGACAACAGATAAGAAAACAGCTAAAACCGATACTGAGACTATGTGGAAACCATGCGTAATGTACCCACATTTCCATAAAAGTGGACAAACTTTCATTGAAGTCGATACCTAAAATACTTGTCAACATTATTGACTGCTACCCTAACACAATCAGAAATATTATATTTTTTACTGTTCTTTTATCTATCAGGGGCTCTATGATCGTAATTAATGATCCTAATACACATACATAAATAATGGAATGATAATAATAACAGACATAATTTGTACATAATTATATTGGTATCGTATTAGCAACAATAAAAGTTCAAGAATGATGATCATTGTTCGGAGTTCGGATAATCCTTGAATACGATCAGTTTGACCATCTTTAAACCAATTTCAACTGGTGTTAGAAAATTAATAATTTACGGGCTTGACAGGGCCTTACAAATATTGGGTTTCCAATATAACGAAAGCGGAATACATTCATATTAAGGCAGATATTTCAATTAAAATTGATTACATTTGGCAAGCTATGCCGTTTCGGTCTATTTGCTCATGTCCTCATTGTTATTACGTGTATATATGTAAGGCAAAAGAATTCCAGTTTTAACTGCGGAAACTTTAGACCGTGACCTTTCAAAAATTCAGGATCATGCCAGTTTCCATTATTTACATGTCCGAGGGACTACCAACAGCATTTTAGCCGTCAATTTAATAACGAAAACAATGTATTGTCCGTCGCATCTGCTGTAACTTTTTTTTACGTAGTGTATGAACTATGATGAAAACGTGCTAGTTAGAGTCCTTGGATGTTTTCATCTCGTTTAGAGTCTCTATATCAACCATTTTAAGCCCTATAAACTAACAAGTACTCACAAAGTATCTATTGGAGTTGCTAGTGAAAAAAACTTTCCTGGCAATCTGCCCAAGTGAAAGAATGAAATAAGCATTTTCTTATTCATAAACAAAAGTCCAGTAGCACGAGTGTAGGAGGCAAGGGAGACAACGATGTGGAAAAAAGGATCAGATTGCAGTCTCATTACAAATACACGCCATTACACGCCTCTATTTTCTTTATCACTCTCGACAAAAAAATTACTTTCCCGCAAAGGGGCAATAAAAAATCGATAAAAGAGAAAAAAAAGTCTAGCAGCCCTACTGAATGCAATACCAGGAAAAATATGAGAAACGAAATCGAATCACATAACAAATTATTAATGCTTGTTTCCGATACTTCCAAAATCCACTCAATATTGACAATATAGCCTCGTAAAACATGTGGGACTTAATAATATAAACGATATACGGTTTCTATAATGGAATAGCTCGGAAACTTGCCCACGGCAAATTTATACAGGAGCGAAGACAAAATAATTTATATGCTAAATGAATATTCGCCTTTTCAAACATTTACGCAGAGATTGCTTAATAGGGCTTCTGCAAGACATTGCAAAATTGTCGACTATCAAATTGACAATCTTTGCATATCAATATAGCCTGAAGCCTGCAGTAGGTATTCTTTTATGATAAAACTTTATCGCGAGTTAAAATTTGCAACTTCTTGGGCCGTTTTGAATGAAAGAGAAAGCTCGAGGGATAAAAAGACGGATAGAATGTAGTTGTATAAAAAATGTACTAAAAAGGTTTTATTTGAAAGACAAGAAAAAAAGGGTTTCAAAGGCGTTATAAAGATGAAATGTGTTCAGTCGCTTACCTCTGTGTGAAAGTACAGGTGGAAGCTTTGTCGTATTTGCATTATTCTTCGGATGCGTTCCATGGCTTAGATTGTTGTTGATGTTGTTTTGATTGTTAATGAAAGGTTGTATGGTGTCCAGAGGCATACGGCCATGATGATGATGACCATGGTTTTGATGATGGTTGTGGTGGTGATGATGATTATTTGCACCAGTTGTATTAGTATTAATGAGAGATATTGTTGATGTTATTGTTGGAATGGCAATTAACCATGTTATTTGAATTATTCATTATGTTTTGGGCAAGAACTGTTTGTGTGGTCGCATTATGTTGATGCTGTTGAGCCAATTTAATCTGAGCCTCGGAATGTTGTTGTTGTTGCTTCTTGCTGTTAACTCGCTTCCACGAAAGCGCATTAAGAAACAGCGAATGTTTCTTAAAGGGCTGTGTGACAACACTATGATGGTGATGATTTTGGTGGATTTGCGACTGAGTTAATAAGATATCCGGTGGATTTGTTCCATGATGGTTAGAGAGGGGCAAAGTAGGCTCACTGGCCGTGGAGCCCCTCGGGGAGAAACTGAGAACAGTACCCATGTCGGAAGTGAGTCGATACAACGAACTCGCTGTACCACTTGAGGCGCTATCAAAATCAGGAAAATTTGGTGATTCACCACTAAAACCCGAGTCCTCGGAAGGTAGTGCAGTAGTAGTTACAAGAGTTAGAGATTCGTCTTCAAAAAAGTCGTGATCTTCGTCTGAGTCAGAAGATGCTGTTGTATCAATGGACGAGGTCTCTGATGAATCAGAAAAAATGTCAGAGTACTCGTAACTAGGCGCCAAACGTGATGGGAGACACCTTCTCCGGGGGCTTTCACTGAGGTTACCTCCTGAAAACCGACTACCGGAACGGTGAAAGGTGTGAGGATGCGGTTGGCGTTGTAATTTGGTGAAAGTTGGAGCACGGTGCTGTTGGTGAAAGCTAGGTTCTCTTTGGCAATACTCAACCCGTGAGCAAACTCTTGGGGACGGTACTGATCTAATGGACTGTGATGGACTTGTTACCTCTTCTTCGGCAACTGGTGCCCTCAGGGAATGAGCCCTCCTGGCGATGCAAGCTTTTGATGCAGCAGCTCCTGAGATTTCTGGCAAAAACAACCCTGACGTTGGTAGCGATGTTCCAACTCGGGTGCCTTTACTATTTGCATATAACAAAGACGATGAAGAACCTGTGAGAGGCTTGCTACAAAGTACGGATAGTGACTGTCGTCTTGTCAACGTGGATGAACTTTTATCAGAGCAATTAGCCGAACTACATGCAGTGGTGCTAGCACACTCAAGCAACTTGTTTAAGCTACAGTGCTTACTTCCTCCTTCTGTTCGTGATATGCTGTTGTCGGATGCAGAAAGATAAGCATTGACTTTGGAGAGAAGAGAGGAAGATGATGAAAGTGAAGAATGCGTTGCTGAGGCAGAAAGTGGACGTTGCGGTCGATCGACGGTGGTGGTTGCAGTGGACGTTGATGGTGCTGTCTGTGAACAATTTGATGAAGATGCTGACAGGGCTAGCGGTCCTGAAAGAAACTGCTGACGATGCAAATGGAAAGGCAGTGGCTTGATTCCAAGAAGTGAAGAGAGGCAAAGCGATAGACACAGGTGGTCACAAGTTATATTCGATGAAGACGACAGCTTGCTGTCTTTTCCAGCTCCACACTACCATAAAATCGAAACTCATAAAATACTATCATAAGTTTCCATTCAATTCCAAGAAAACTTGGCGACTTTCTCTTTCACTTTGCTCAAAGTTTTCCACTGTAACTTATACAGTTTTTTTTGCACAATACCACATAAAGTAATCAATCCCAATCCTGGATTATTTTCACTTTTTTGATCACTAATTAAACACAGTTTAAATTAAGCAATGGAGGATCACAACGGACCTCCATGCTCTGGCGACCACTTCGGAGCCCTCATCATGACTCATAGCTAATATCGTCATAGGGATATTTACTAAAAATTTTATTTACCTACAACTTCGTCTGGCGTAACACAGCAATGATTACTGCACAACGTGTAATATTATGTACGTGTTCTTTAGTTTAACGGCAAGTCCCCTTGCCAACACGAATTCCCCTACTGTCGATGATGACGATGATGATTTTCCTATATAATATCGACTTGCTTACTGTCCTTTGCTTTGCGAAGGGGCAAACACACACTTCCAGCTTTGTACTCCGCTTCACTAGAGAAAAGTATGGAATGGGCTACATTACAAATACACAAATAATATTAGCCGTATCAGCTTTCTCTTATGTCGGATCCTTTACATTTCACGAATTAAAGTAAAATATTGGAAAACCAGTCCATATCCGTGGCTAGGGACAGCCTGCAACCTATAGAAAGAGTCTTAAGATTCCTGAACCACCTATAAAAGTCACAAACTATGGCTGCGTAATATGATGTCCTCTATATATTTTAGATATAACACAAAATTACCATGGTGGACTACCCACCATTTTGCAATATGGTAATAAGATTGCAAGTTAGCGAAGTTTTGAGTTGTGGTAAAACAAGAGGAGGTGGCAGTTGACAACAATATCTGTCTTATACATTCACTATACAACTTGTTTTCTCTTCTTAAGTGCAGATAACAGTGGAAATACATATCCTTAACTGGTACACAAAATTGAAACGTCCAGATTCACCTAACGTTCCTTTTCTTGCCGTGTAATACACCAGCGAATCTACGTTTAACTTTGTGCCGTACAGAATAATACATTATGGAGCGATAGAAAGTTGTGTATTTCCTAAATCTATTTACATACAGTACGTGCCTCGAGTCAACTCGCTGTAGTGAAAGCATAAGAAAATAGTTTGATAAAGAAAGTAAAGGCGGATCGGGTATGGTTGAGAAAGGAAGTAAACCCTATTCTTGCCGAAGCAGTACCAATCCACGCTCGTGTATTTACGGGGTTTTCCACTTGCTAGGAAACGAGCGGCAGAGCACCGAAACCCAGAGAAATTATCCTACACATATTTTTTTTCTTTGCCTGGAAAAGGGGATTCCATTCATAGGGAGAATAGAAAAAAAACTTGGCTTTTGTGAGGTGTGATATGCTAGTATCAGATTTTCTATTTTCTCTTTCTCCATCCCATTTTATGCTTTCCGAGGACGTATCGTCCACAATACATTTTTTGTTTACTTCCTATCCTTGCATGTGGGAGTTAGAATATAGTCAAGTATTGAAGTTTTCCTTCAAGGTATGCTTTCCCTCTTTCGTTGTTTTACAAACTTACATCATACGCAAGCTATGCATTCTTTTTTGTACATGTATTCAAGGTGAAATTGGTAGCAATAGGAGTAAGGAAAAAGGTATCCTACTTGTTTTTTCCGTTGGCTCTTTGTGATTATACGTTACGTGGGTAATACCCTCAGATATGCTCTCTCAAAACGGAAAAGATTTTTTCTCTCTTTAGCTCTGGTTAGTTTGTAAATTCATGTTTGCGCTTTTTGTCCACGAGCAGACTATGAACTTTGGGAAATCATCGAAGTGTAAGGAAAAGGTGTAGATTTTATATACTGTAGAAGGACATGCATTACGTGTTGTCGTATGTTGTGTGTAAAACTATCCACTGGGATTGAATGAAACTGGGAAAATAGCTGAGTCCTCCTTATATAGATATAGAATAGAAGCTTTACACTTTGTCATTCTATCCAAGAAGTATACAAGGAGGAAAATATGTAGGTTTACATTAGAAAACATTTATTTGACAGTTACGTTAGGGAAGAAGTTTGCAAAGTTTATAGTTGAAGTATAGCATAATAAATTTATTTGAACTATACAGATGAACAGCTATGGCAACATTGATGTTCATCAACATCATAATATTGAGGGTAGAAAAGAGCGTCTGGAGATGGTGCACGAGAGTTAAACCATTTATTGATCGTTGAATGAAACAAACTGGCATACATGGACATCTTAGAGCCATGTTTTTGAATGTTAAACAATATAGAAAGTTTTTTTTGTATTAGCGTGGGCCGTGCGAGAGATGGAACATGAAATGATGATGATAACGATGATGGTGACTATGAAGATAGTTGCATTATCACGGGATCCTATTATCCACACGCTGAAGCCATGCTGTATGTTTACATTCTCATGTTTCTCATTTTGTCTCTGTGAAATGAGTTTTTATAAAGAAAATTGGGGAAAATAACAAAAAAAAAAGCTTTCATCAATGCATGTAGAATGATATAAGCTAGCAGAGCTTTCATAGGAAACTTTGAAACATGGCACGAGCGTTCTATTTTTGAGAATTGTGGCCGGTTGCTGAGCCACTCGGGGGCCTCTATCATCTATACAGATTCCAACTTTCTCCTTGCACAGACATTTTCAATACATCATGAAAAGTCAGAGCCTTCTCAGTTTCACATGCTAACATAACAAAAACTACTTTTCATGCTCGTATAAGTTTCAACAGTTTTTTATGTAACCCAAAGAGGTTGGTAAGCAGCCTGTCTACAGCGGAATAAAAAAAAGAGAAATGTTACATCAAGCATCCTGCTGGTGGATTCATGTATTACTTTTCCACGAACAAAAAGGTTATTGGAATGAATATTAGCATGAAATGAAACAAAATGTATAAATAAAAAGTGAAATGTAATGAAATGACAGCATATGTTTACGACTTCAATTTTTAACTAGTTTCTCTGCGGGCGAAACAAAAATCAGTGCGTAAAATTAGTGAATGGAAAAACTGCTAGCGTCATGGACGGTGAAAGCTTATATATTTACCCTTTTTCGTATCACGTAGGCGTGGAAATTTTTTAGGAATATGAAAGTTTGAACTTTTTTCATCGTCCATGTTCGTGGAATTGAAACAACCCTATGAAAACTATAATTTAGATAGAATCCCCTAGAAACCCTAAGCATACACACGAGGCGGAACTCCATGAGGACGTGATATGTTAGCTCCATCAATTCCTACACTGTTGAATTATCACAGAACCAGAAAGGGGAAATCCACAGTCTCTGAACTGTGAATTCAAATGTACGGATGTTCTCGTCATGATGTATAGAGATAGTGTAGACTAGGAGATGTTGATGACACACTTAAGCCATAGGTAAAAAAATAAAACCTTTGTGTTCAACAGCTATAAAACCGATGTTAAAATTACGGTGATTTGTTGAAATTGGCAAAGGTGAAAGTATCTCGTCAGTTGCCCTACCAAGCATAATCTAGAGGCATTGCTTACGAGATTGATTTCGTATATAAGCAATGGCAGAAGGCAGGTGACAACAAAAATTAGTATGCAACCGTAACCGTATGGTATTTACATATATGAATGAATGAAAAATTATAGGGTAGTATTTTTGTATGTTAGGAAATGAAATAGGAATGTTTCCATAATTACTAATAAAAGGTCCTTGACATAACCTCAGATACTTGCGATGTTGTCCTTTCCAACTTTTTTTAATGAATGTTCTTTAAAGAATAACTTTTGAAACTTGTTACTTCTTGATTAGGTCTTTTCTGAGAGAAAATTACAATCAGAATAGTTTTTGTACTGATAGCTGACGTAGCCGAAACTGAACCTGAGTGACAGCCTGGCTCCAAGGTCTGTGGCTGGGACAAAGTTCCAAGTAATCTTAATCAAATACTATGTAATGTTATTGTATGCTTGTATAACTCATGGACGGGTTTGCATTTCTATGTCAAATCGATCCATTTTCTCATTTTAGGTTTTTTACGTACTTATAAGTTCTTACGACATTTGTTTCCATAGTACTCCCTACACTTGCAGACGGTGCCACGAGCGTTTTTTCTATCTTTCACTTGCATGTTGGTCAGAAGTAGAGATTCCCGTTTTTCGTAAGAGAAACGCTAGACACATTCTATCACTCCACACGGCTACACATAAATTGTGTTGGGTTGCCACAGTTGCACCGCCAGCGTACACTTTCACGTCTTGATTATTCAGTAATTGAATTAATAAATTCATTCTCAGTGCACAGCCATGTACAAAACTTTCTCCAATGCTCCAAACTTTCTTCTATACAACCACATGCAAGACACCTATACTGCAAGGCATACCTGATACCACATTAACACGCACCGAAGCCAATGTAACTTCACTTGCAATTAGAAAATGAGATATCTGTCTGTAAATTATTTATCAATCAACAAATTTTTAATCAATTTTTAGCATATTCCATAACATTTTAATTAGTAATTCCATGATACTAGTAATTCATTTTACTACATGATATAATGCATATTTTTTAGATTTTGAAGTTCCTTTTAGGAACGCATCCATATCAAAATCATACATATATCATTATCATCATCATTGCATTCTTTCGCAGAATAAGGCAAATTGGCTATTAACCTTCCGTTACAACACTCAGAATTACTTTTAAGGTTTGTGAAAACCGCCAAACCTCATTTCCCATTTGTGCCTCTTTTATCGCGTAAGCCGCTCCAAGGATCCTGTGCCATATCATACCATATCACGTAACTGAATTGAATACGTTACACCAAAAACCGGTGACGCTTTGACTTTTTATATCTCATATCCATTGGATTTTACTTCAAAAATAATGTCATAAAGTTTGTCGCTTTCACTGGCTTTTTCCAGCTTTCATTTCAAATGCTGAAATATAAAACTTTAGATTTCGTAACACCTACAGTTCATCTGACAGCTTCTGTATCCGAAAACTTCTAGGATTTCCATTTTAAAGAAAAGTTTACAAGAACAGTTCGTTGTTTTCAACAAACCAAACACACTAGTTTTGCAATGCAATCATTTTGACAAAGGCAGGTTGTATGTTTATAGGTATAGTTTCGAAATGTATCCTATATTTTTAGCCCATAAGTTGTAAGTTGTATTTACGTATTTCAACAGAGATAATAAAAACATACAATGGAATTGGAACGGGTACAAACTACAAACAGAGAGACAACATTTTTCCGTTAGATGCAACGTACCCCGAAAGAGAAGTCGTTGCAGTTATCCGTGATCCAGTTTTTGATGAGATGATGATGGAACTGGAGGGATCAAAATAGAGTTGTGACTCATTCCTTTTATTACAGGACATGTTGTGCACCCTATATTTGGCAAGACAATTCCCCCTGATCTTTCCGTAAAGCTATTCTTTAACATTTCTCTTCTCTTGTTTGCTCTTGCATCACCGTTGATGGTCGTTTTCCCTATAAAACTGATTTGCACAAGCTGCCACATTTTTCTTCCTTTTCCATATACACAGTTCCCTCTTGCTTTCATACAGATCGTGTGTTTTGCCTTGTGTTGTTCTACTTAACAAGACGTAAAAATGATGCCTGAAAGCAACTCTAAACCCAAGAAGTCTTTAGAAATAAGATCAAAATTGTTACTTTTTTGTTAGGAACATGATGAGACGTCTGCATGAGGATTCTTCTATAAACAATTGCTTCTACCGCATTCATACTCTACCTCATGTTTAGCCTCGTGTCCAAAGCTTTATTTTTATGATTTTGCTGTCTAATGGAACGGTTATTGCTGGAGATTATGATGAGAGACGTAATCTACCTATTAACTTTGTTATTCGTCTTGACTACAAATCCCTCCATTTACTACAAGTCCCTGTCCAAAAGTGTGCAAATGAGTCACCGTCATGTTGCAAATTCAAGTATCCGTTCCACTCCACGTTGGTATGACAAGACCCTTCAACATTACATGAAAAATGTAGTGAAAAAGGTTGAATATTACGAGGAGATTTCCTAAAAAGTTTCACACTTCACCGAAGAGCATGGCCTGGCATGACTAGATAAAAAATATGAATGAAGTCTCTTTAATCGTGGTAATGATGATCGCTTAGATGTCTTCCTTCGACATTAACGCGTCTTGGTAATGTATTGCAGTTCTTACATCCAGATCCATTACTTTTTATGGGAATTCGTTTTTATATTTCTGTGTTGAACACTTTTTAATACATACCTTCGAGAGACAATTTTTGAAGTGAAAAGTAAACACTTTAAGGCAACATAATCTAGTCTTTTGAAGGAGTGACAGGACTATGACTATGTAAGCTGCAAAGAATGAAATAATGTTTGAAGCAAGAGGATGTTCTTGTGAGAAAACTGCAGAAATCTTCGACGAACAATTTTATATATTTTTTCTCAGGTGAAAGCAGGATAAATATGTCAGTGTACGATAAAAAATACTGAACGGTAAGTGGTTGAGATGAAAAGGAAGGTCATACAAGGTAGATAAGAAGCATACAATGGTGAATAGAAAGCACACTAAGCAATTCACAACAAAATTGCAATGCGGTGAAAAGTTTTTTTTCTAATTTTTATTTATCCACATACTTTTTTGTACACGAAGGTTCTTTTTGATCAAATGAAGCCTGTTTTGTGCAAAAAGAGAAAAACTTTCACTTGGACTACTACCTACATGAGTATGTGTGTGACAGGAGGATTCACGCTTCTCAAAAAAATGGTTGTTTTGTCCTGCAATAAGTTGAAAAGCTTTTAAGGATAATTTCATCTCGAGAGCGAGGTAGCTGACAAAAAGTGAATGATTTATGAAACTACGTGAGACTAAACTTTTTTTGGATTGTCAAGATACAAACTAACGAACTGTTTTTCCAAACAGGAAAATTAGAGCCTGTTTGCAGTATATTGTTCTTGAAAGCAATTGGATGGTAAATGGTAATAGCATGTAGCACTGTGACAAAATAGTAAAAATCACAGTCAGCTTGTCTGGAAAGTTTTATTCCTCTAGGATATTACTCACGTACGTCATGGAGAAAGTTTATGTCCATGATTGTCATCGCTAAACGTTTAAATTGTGAGAGCTATAAATAATAGTACAACAGTTCATGAATCATTTTCGATTGGCTTTCATGCATACCTTCGGAAAAAATAGTTGCCAGTTTCCGCTATATAATATCTAGAGACGTTAACGTTACTGGCGTTTGAACGCCAGAGAAGTTAGTTCATGCATGTCTTATACAATGCCACACTTTTTCCAATTGTTAATGCTACATGCTGGATGCACTTTCTCTTTCAGGAAACTTGTGTATCATAGATTTGCATTTGATTGATACCTCCAGTTGCCATGATGAGTTCTAAACTTTGTTTCAAACTACCAAGCCCACCAGCAATTCCAATTCGCTACCATGAACGTTGAAAGAGAAATTCTCAAATGAATTTTTCGGCCATTAATTGTTGCCCTATTCACCGAATGAAAGACCAAGGATCTGTCAAAGACGCACCCGTATGCGAAACATCGATTTTAAAAAATTCTTGGGAATTCCAAAAGTATTTCAAAAATAAAAGAAGTTTCTTACCACAACGAAAGAGATTCGTAGTTCCAATATCGTCGAAGGGTCTGAATTCAGTATTTAAAATTAGATAATCTTTAAAGATTTTGAAACCTGGATGAACCTTTGTTTCTGCTTCTGCCATATCACCAATTAAAAAAAAGTTAGCTTCGAGTGTTTTTTTTTCGAAAATAAAAAGAAGACTCAGAATGACTTTTTGTTAGGAATAACGTTTTCTTTGTTTACAATGCCACCACCTGGCATGGAATGGAACATGGGTTGAGATGAGACTGTACTGTGGAATACGGAATTGTGCATTCGAGTTTATTGAGGTTTTCATCAATAGACTGTCATTAGCGGAGCTAAACTGAGCCACAATATCAGGGGGTTTTTGAAGTTTTCGATTATGATTTTCATAAAACTTTCGAAAATGTATTATCATTGGAGCCGAATAAGTATGCACAGGTGTTTACTCAGGCAAGCGGCTGCTACAAAAATCCATAGATCTGTCTAACCGTCGCAAAATAATGATTTTGTAACAAAAATTGCAATTTTGAAAAGTAACCGGCCCTAATTCATAATTCTAACTCATTAAGAATCTTTGTTGAGCGGTCGCGATGGAGTAATGATGTGCATTTAAAACTACGTCTAAGATTCATTTCCTACCGTATACAAGGGGAAACGGTTAGGTTAGTGACATAATGACATGAACGATTATGGATCTATTAGTGATAATGTGTATTTTTAATAACTGACAAACAAGAAATGAAAGTAGCGATATCGCCAGTGAAGGACTGTGGACATTACAATCCCCACAAGACTTTTGATGCTCCAACATCTTCAGATAACCTGTAGTTTGAAACATGGCGCCCCTAACTCGTTATCTGTGCATTCTGGCACACAAAACAGCTATCAAGAGTGAAGTAAACAGGATGTAAAATTGGAATCGTCTGATTCATACAAAAATTAAACACAATTAACAGTCAAGTCGGATTCATTTTAGATGAAACATATCAAATTTATTATCGATCGACCGTAAAACATCTAACTCTCCTTCATTTCTCTAAGACGCCTTACTGCCGACCTAACGGATGCAGCTGCAGTTGTGGAGTAAACCCAGGCACCACCTATTTCAAACACAAAATAAAGAAGCGAATTATTAAAAGGTCCTTCCAATTTCTAATAATCAGTTTTGATTATTCATTCCACGTACCTGCAACGGTTCTTCTGCATCTCTTGCAACTCCAGATACCGACACAGCTCCTCTTCATGGCATCCTTTGGACAAAAAAAAAACATTATATCAGAATTAAAGCTCTAGTTCCTCTGCACGCAATCAATCCACTACTAACAAATCACAATTAAATTACCTTTCCACAAAAAGTGCAGGTGTACTTGGCGTGCTGGGTGATTTCCATCTTTTTCACCATCTTACGAAGGGAGGCTCCGTATCTGGTACCGTACTTTCCGGTAAATTCCAACCTTCTTCGTGCGTTTTGCCTGTAATTGTCAATAAATAAAATGAAACTTATTAGAAACATTCTTTCTTTTGATAGTCCACTGTCCACTACATAAAAATCATTCAATTCCGTTTCATATTAGCAGCACGAAAAAATATCCAACTTCATTCAATTGAAAATCCCATTTTATACCTGAAATACTCATCGCTACTAATTAATCAACCCATAATATAAATCGCGCAATGACTTAATGCAAAGCTCAAAACGCTCAAAACATTCTGTTGAAATTTTTAAACACACATGCCAAGTTTCACTGACATCACGACAGTTTTGGAGCTCGAAAAATCGCTACAGAATACAATTACGACACTTCATCGTGATTTTAAAATGAGTATCTTAGTTTACTTACCATTTTGATGAGTTTTCAAATCCTTGACCTGCGAAACAATCAGAAAATCCTGAATTTACAACAGGAGTATTATTGTAAGGCTGCAGTAAATGAACTACACAACAAGGACAGATTTGGATAAGAAATCTAGTGTGCCGTGCTCCGTCTCAAACAGTACGCCGCTTCTGGCATTGTCTCACACTCTATGCGTCTCTCTGTAAAGTGTTGTCAATCTTTCTGTATGGTTGGAGCCTGGAGCTCTTTCATGTTCCACGTTACGTTACATTGTTTCCTTTCATATTTTGTGTAAAAAGGCAAGTTTTAAGTAAATCTTGTTTAGTTGAATTAAATGCTGTTAAAAGAAACGCTAACACAACTTGAAGACGTATTACTTTCAAATATAATGATTTACCGTGTAATTAGCTGGTAATTAGTTTAAAGTTTGCGGATTCTTAAAGATGAATGAATGAAAGACCGAATTTAATCGCACAACCGGCACCGGTCAGTTGTCAGTACATTGCATTTGCTACTTGTGTTTGAGAAGCAGCAGATAATTTTATAGAATGATGACATGGAATTGTTGGATAATTTGACGAATCTTGATCAATGTATTATTACCTTTATAAAAATATGTATTTCTCATATTTCCCCATTGTTTACCGAAAAGCATTATCAGAGTTCTTCGTAAAATTATGAACTCCTGAAAAATAGTTTCGAAGTTGGAAGTCGCCGTCTAATAAACCATGCAATCCATTATAAGGTGAGAAGTGAGAATATAGGTTATGCAGCTAATAGAAAATAAAATTATTTTATGATATTAAATTCCATGTCACAAGTATCATAATATTCCTCTTCGCTGTGGCTTAAACTAAAGCGTGTTTTTAAAAAAATTGTATGTATCACCTTTTCTAGAATCGCTGTCACCGATAACCTATGACTGAACTCGCTTCATTTTGGTACTCGGCAAGCCCGCTTACAAACCGTTGATATAAAATATGAGATTCAACATTCTATTGCCAAGTGGCTGTTTATCCAATTCATATTCATATTCCACCGGTACTATCAGTAAAGCCTAGAATTAAATTTATTTCCATAATTGTCCACGGAACGGTAACGATGATGGCATGATGTGATACCTAAGCTGCCAAGCTCATTAAAACCAATTATCCACGCATTAAGA
>JAAXOA010000885.1:0-18727 GCA_036561885.1 Salina celebensis
ATTTAAAATAGGCAAACGGACAACGATTTATCAAACGTGTCTAGAATATATTATGAACTATTCCTGCACAAATACATAAACGTTCATTTCGTAAAAACTCATCCTTCGCACTACTCATTTCTTTTCAGTTATCCAGTTTCTCTGCAATAAAGAAGATTGGTCTCAAAAACTCATTAGTCCACACTCCATACATAATACATCACTTTCCATATTTCTCCAGAAAATTTTAATATCATTAATCATGCTTAGCAAACTTCCTGGACTTAGCGGCAGCGCACAACGTAAAGCATGGAGGATGACATAAGCAATAAATTAGAAAAGTTTTATTTGTCCTTTGCTAGAGTTCCTCTACGAATGTTATTCTATGCCAGAACACTAAAAAGCTCATGCATTTAAGTTCGAGACTCTGATTTCTTTGCAACCAAACTACTCGCTGCAGCTACAAAAAGTAATCTTTGTAGGTTCCATGATGGTCTTTGCGTAGGAAGACATGTAAAAAAATAGCAGAAATATAACTACAGAATAAATGTACAATAATACATTTAATATCAATACTTCTAACGACATCACAAATACCAAAGTAAGAAATCTTTGTGCTACACAGAAATAATCCCTTCTCGCGAAAGAGCAGATTTCATGCAGAGTTTTAGCAAACTTTGTTCTTTCTTTCATTAAAAATAGAAATGACATGTCTTACGAAACTCTCTCCAGGAGCGAGATAAGAGATAACGAGCCAGTACGATCCAATCTAATAGAGTGAGTACCTAACACAAAAGCACCCACATTCTGACCTGTGAATTAAACGGCGAGACTGGACACTAGTTCAGCGAATCATAAATATTGAAAACGTACGATGAAATATGCTGAATACTGATTGAAAATTGCTGAGAGGACTTTTCTAGAGGTTCTAACCTTAGTATTATCTGGAGGCAAAATACAGAACACAAAGAAAAGAGCGAGCAATATGAAATTCTATTGAAAAGAGAACTAAAAACTGCTTGGAACATGTTACATAAAACTGACAAAGTCCATAAAGTATAGTCAGCATCAGATGAGAGTTTTCTCACATTTTTCAAATCGTGTGTTTTCATGTAGTTTTCGTTTTTTGTTGTAAGTAGCTGTAATGTAACGTGTTTTATTTTTATAAATGGGTTTCGATGTAGGCCTTTGTCATAGCGCAAACTTCTAATTTATATTTTATCTGTTTTTTCTGTTCATTTCATAGAATGATGATGGAAGATTTCCATTCCCTTCCGGTATAACATGAATTCCTGCTTCTATGCTGGAAGGAAAAGCCGGCCTCTTAGGTTGTCTCACTTTTCTCCGGAAACTAAAAGTCCGTATGGATCCATTCCCAGCACTTGTTCCTGCAGACCGAAGCGGACTCCTCACAAAAAATGAAATATTACAGTTCTCAACAATAAAACAAATGAATACCGTTATTTTAAAACTGTATTTTTATTACACCACCCATGCACATGTTAGAACAGTAAATGAAATTTATTTGTTTTTTACAGGCTCGGTTTATTGTTTCAAACCTAATTCGTCTCCAAACCGGACCTTCATCTTTGTTCTCACCTACATCGACAGTTTTGAATGGACAACGGATATAGATTTCTAAAAAATCTTTTTAAATTAATCTATATTTAATGTATAAGCGTGATTCACACATGTGTATGCGTGTTTGTCATAGTATATTTAATTGTACGACACGAGGAAATGAGTTATACAGAATAATTTTACATTATCGTAGTTAACAATGTAACCTCACCACCCACACAATCAACAAATAGTGTCCTTCTCTATCATTTCAGCATTGCACTGTCTGGGTTTCTTTAATGTTTCCCGAGTAGCACAATAAATACTTACTCGAGAAAAAAAATGTAGTAGGGTAACGTGACATCGTGTGTGTGATGCAACAGTATAATATTCCGCATTCACTCCACTTTTTTCTCGATCGTTGTGTAATAAAACTAAAGTAAAAGTGCAATAAAATCATCTGGGGTCATAAACTTTGGTATAATCTTCCGCTTCAGTGGTTAGTTTTAGTTTAGCTCTATTCTAGTATATTTCTTTATATAGATCTCTATGAAAAAAATCTTTGTATGAGAATTTATAGTATAGAACATTTTAAATTAGATATACGAGACAAAGGTTTACGTGAGATAATCGTGAATGAATCGCGTATATACATACAATAGTGTATTCGAAAGGTATGAAACGACTTCTGATAGTTTCTGGTCAGAATAAGATGGCGAAATGATAGAGGCAGTCAATCTTTTGAGAGTCTCGTACACATGGAAGAGGGGCTTAAAACGAGACCAAAAAGCGTACTCTAATTTCACCACAAAATGAGCTTTGAAAGCAATTGGAGAATGTCAGAGAAGAGATAATAATAGATGAATAATCCCTAAGTATATAGCCACACACACATTGCTGAAAACACTATTTTTCGTTTCGCAAAATCATTTGAGTTATGAGAGTATCACGTCTTCATCTCACACGAAATTGCTCAAAATAATTTGACACAACCTTGTATGCTGTTTCATACAAAACATGCCGTCATCTCAGGCTCAGAAAGACAACAACTCTACTCAAAACATAATTCCAGTAGTAAATTTATCTGGAGAGGACTTGTTTGTCATTTAATCCTAATTATCTTTAAAATGTAAACATATGTCATTCATCTTTTTAATGGAAGGCAACTTCAAAAGCCCCATGATGGAGGTGTGAAGAAATGGTTATTACAGCCATTTCATTTTTGTCACATTCGGACCTTTATTCCATACCTACTCCACCATTTTTACTTTCGATTTCATCTTGGATTCTGTAGTTGCACGCAAACAAGATAAAACTCATTCTTTTCCTAATAATTTCTTTTCTATTTTGATTGAAAGAGGCAATAAAGCTGAAAAATAAGTATGGATGAAAGGAAAAATGGGTTCTCCAGGATGACTTAGTTTTTTACAGATAAAAAACGAGAGTGACCTTAAATAAGCCAATCATTGCTTCTGCCCTTCGCGTTCTTTTCGTTACGATAGAGCTACAAGTTCCTCATAAAAGTTCCGTTTTTTATGACATGCTGGACCATACTAGTTGACAGAATATGCAACACAATAGAGCGTAAAGTGGTAATAAAACCTTTCCTGAATGTTTGTGTAAGGAAGTGGGCACAAGCGGTCCATTTGCTTAGGAATACAAATTTGTGTATTTTTACTGTTTATTACGCACCTTTCCTATTCTGACAAAATTAGACCTGTAAATACTTCCGACTTTCGTTTTTTACAGGGCTTCCTTTTTTTACGATTCCGGAGGTACACCAGAATACCTTCGGAATTCGCTGCTATCTATAGACAATTCGTTTTTTACTGCTTTACATATTGCCCTTCTTTTGTCCAAGATAGTTTTTTACTGCGCTATTTATGGGAGGCTTTTGTTTAGCTGTACTTTTTTATGGATGCGCTAAATGTTTTTTATTATTAAAAAACAAACTTTTTTAAAGGTTGTCTACCTTAAAAAAATCTGGACTAGTTTTAACATTCCCAGTTTTTTAGTAAGCAATTGAACTTTTCAAGTTCAAGAAAACTCAGTTCTATCTTGAATATGGTTATGCCAAGAGCTCTCGCAGCTTCACTAAGTTTGTCATTTCATTACCAATCCGATTTCGGTTATTTTGGTTTGTTGTTTAGCACTAATTCAAACGAAGCATTAGCGGGTCACTTAGATAAATTAAATTATCTAAAAAGCTACTTATCTAGTCGCAGTTCTAGTGTCGTTTATAGTGGTGTTTAATGATGTATTGAGTGTATAGCCGGCTTTCAAAAGATCTTACGAGTTGATTGTCCCATATAAGCTTTAATCAGATTATTAGCTTTCCGATTACAACCATTGATCGTCTATTTTGTGGTCTTGTTGGAGAACCAAAGATGCAAGTGGATTTCTCTGTGATTTTACGGACAATGATATATTTCTACTTGTACACACCACTTGGAGCAATTTGATTAAAGAGGGGCAGCAATCCAACTAGAAATTATTGTCTTTTCTTTTATACACCTCCTTTAATTCTAAGCAAAATCACTCATTGTGAGATATCGTTGAAGCATGAAGTGCCAGGATAAAGATACTTTCCTATGTATCAAGCTAGGGAGCTTTGATTACTTCAAGAAGAAAGCCGAGACGAAGAAAAGGAAAGTTGGTGATGTTGTAACAGGGGTGCTTTGTTTTTTTGTGTTCAGAATGAGTAAATCAATTTACTCTTATTGCCAAAAGCTTTTTCATGTGCAAATGCCATGCATTCTAATACGATGAATGATGGAGCTGAGTGTACGGTTACAGTTCGTAGTGATTTTCCTGGTCCGTTGTACCTATTTGTAAGATTGCTTTCTTAGCAATGATTGGATTTAATTTGTGATCTAATATTTTGACGAGGTAAGAGAATCTTTGAAATATAAAAAAAATCCTTATGGCATTCCTTGTTAGCCAACATTCACAAACCTATAATTTTTAGTATGACAATCGTCACCTGTCTCGTGTAATATTTATAGTCTGAAAAAAAATCATGTAGGCGAAAGCTTTGAGGAAGGAATTTAAGTTTCAACCACGAATCCGGTTAAAAAAATTGGTCTTGGCTCATTCAAGATTGGGGCTGTGCACATTTGTGCATACAAATGCATTATTTTGCATGATAATTTTAGTACAACTTCAAGGAGTACTGATAAAGGATGATACTCAATACTCACAACATGGAGTAAAACAGTCAATGTAGCATTACTTTCCCTTTTAGTTTGAGTTATTACGCCCTAGCTATCTATCTTTGTCTTTCGGCTAATATACAGTCTTACCTCCTAGAATCTACTTAGGCACGAGGGAGTAGAGCACATTGTGAGTCACATATGCTCATGTCAATTTCTTAATACTAGGTGTTGTAGAGAAATCGATTTGTTTAAAGTCCCGTGTGTTTTTTCTCTAAAATAGTTTCTCAGTGTCATTATTTTTCATATTTGGGCACGACTGCTATACCGACATTAACTCAGCCTTAGAACTTTACATATATACTTGTCTGGATTCCGACTAGGTGGAATTTCCAGGAAAAGTTGTGCACAGTTGTGATCGGAAAAGAGAAAGAATGAAGAAGAGGGGAAATAGTAGAGAGTTGTAGTGACTATTGTATGAGCTATGCATGAACAACTACATCATATGTAACACGTAAAGAAAAAAATCCAACGGGAACAAGGGTGAGCGAGCAAGCAAATCAGAAAATAAAAAGTTCGTGCTTGCTATAATCATGTAGAATGTTACTATCTGGAAGCACGGCGTCTTTGAAATCGTAGCTCTTCTCTTCGAGATTTTAGCTATCAATCAAGGCTTTAGTGCATTAGAAAAAATCCCTTGTCACATTGCAATGCAAGACTGCGTTTCGCCTGATATGGGAAGAAAATTGGATAGCTGAATCTTTCATGTATGGGATGTACATTGCTGGATTTGATTGAACATGGTGGTTACATTACACATTCATGATTTGTTTCTTTGAATTGAAATTGGAAATAAAATGTCAGTATGAAATCCTCGTAAAAGTTATGGTTGCACTATAAAACTGCGGTAATTGTCGGGACTAGTT
The DNA here is from genome assembly GCA_036561885.1 of Salina celebensis. Classification (NCBI taxonomy): domain Eukaryota; kingdom Metazoa; phylum Arthropoda; class Collembola; order Entomobryomorpha; family Paronellidae; genus Salina; species Salina celebensis. Next base: position 5,618 of record JAAXOA010000885.1, read on the forward strand.
TGTGCAAACAATTACAGTTTTCCAAACAACTTAATTGAATCAGATCTGTGTTTTATATGAAAAAGTACTTGAGCGCATTTTGAATAAGGTCTGTATTAATTATTATCATTTTTATCATACAAGTTCTATTAATTAGCAAAATTACTTTCACGAAGTTATACCAATTCTACTCCCAATTTACATGATTAATGCTTTCTTTTGTTTAAAAATCGTAAACCATTCCATGCAAAGAGCGACGATGTTTTCACATTACCAGAAATTTAAATTCAAGGTGCTTCTGGTAAATTGTTGAACAGATTCATATGCTAGATCTATGTATAGTTTTATAAAGTAGCAACAATAGACAAGAGGGGAATACTGAGAGAGAAAAAAAATAACATTTCAGAAAACACGTTTTGTTGGTCACGGAGTAATGCTTTTATGAGACTCAAGGGTCGAATAAAGAAAATGAAGGCGTTTTTTCTTTCTCCTCTTAAGCTTTCCTTCGTTCCTCTACCGCGACACGATGCTTTCATTTTTTTTTTTTCTTGTGTACTTGAATAAGCTCATTCAAGTTTCAATAGAAAGAAAGCTACACGTTTTTCTTCTGAGAAAGTAACAAAGTAACAATGAAGGTGCTCTGCGTGGTTACGTACGTCTCAGCTTGAAGAAAAACTAGTGGTGAAGTAGTAGCTTTATTCACACTTGTAAAAATAGCTGTGATATTATTATTGCTGTATATTCATTTACGTAAACTTGTACAAACACACTCCTTCTCCCAAGGAACTAAAATCTTCTTCTTTCTTACTTTTCTCTTCTTGAATCTCTACAAGAAATTCATGCTTTCACCCGGTACATTTTCTTTCATCATCATTGTCTGCACTAAGAATTATCATTGTCGTCAGAAGAGTTTTGTTACAGTAAACATTAGCTTTTGCTGTGCATGTAGGCTCATATAATTTTTCCAAGGTAGACATTCAGTTTGGAAAGTTATATTGATTGGAATGGGCTAGCAATGTAGGGATTTGTTTACTCCATACTTTTTTCTCTTTTGAGTTACTACACTAGTTTTTTTTAAGTTAGTAGCAAATATACGTCCACTTTTACTTGGTTTAAGTAGCTGTGAATGTGGTCGTAAGCTGAGTAGAGCTCGTACAAAAGATAGAGTCATCATCAGAGCACTTTCCCTAATCTAAACAACTCACAAGACTCTGCTTCTCCGGAAGTTGCCTGCAGACTAGACTTTGGGACTAAAAAAACTGTCCTGCTAGCTTGCTTGGGGAGATATATTCCCTGTTTCAATAAGAAATCCAAGGATGTTACAAAAAAAAATATCAAAGTAGAAAAGGAAAGTTGCATTATACACTATTGTATGAATCTGTGCTGAAGATTGCGCTGAAGTTTTTTTTTAGTTGAATACAATGATTGCAAGCTGAACGATGTGTGGTAGGCTTGTGTATGTATGTTTTTTTGTGTTTCCTTCCTTTTTCGACGATTTTCTTTGAATCCATTTTAGAGGACAAAAACTTCTTTTGGGATTCTCTTATTCCAAAGTCGCAACTCACTCTTACTATCTTTCAGGATATATGGAGAAGAAGAAGAATGGAAAAAAGAAGTGCTTCTGCATGGCTACATGCATACTGCCGCCACTGTGATTCAACATTCTGCCAACCACTTCTTGTTTTTTGCTTCTTCACTTACTTAACTCACTTTTCCTAAGCTACGATATTGTATAAAATATACATTTTTTTTAGTTTGGAAGCTCAGAAGGGGTATTTTCATTTTCTATCTGTTTCATAGATTCACATGACAAGCTTTTTTTTCTGACGCTTGTTCAACCTCTTATTTCTCAGTCTCTGGGTTGCTTTCGCTGCTCAGTCAAGTTGAAAGAGGAACCTTTTTTGCTTGCTTTTACTTATAGTTTCTTGTACATTTGCTTTTTTTACTGTTCCGAAGAAAGTTCCAAGTTTTTTTAGAATCTTCGTTGCTCACACTCTAACTCAATTCGTATAAAAAAAACTTGCATTGTTGTTTTCCTTTGCATTGATGGCACAAGCTCTGCGAGGGAAAAAAAAGTAGGAAGAAAAAGTTGTCTAGTATGGAATGGTTGAGAGGAGAATGGAAGAAAATGAGTTTTTTCGAAAAAGAAATAAATCTTACGAAAATAAAACGGATGAAAAAAGTTGCTTCCTTAGCTATTTCTTATTGGATCCTTTAGATTTAGAAGAAACGAGAATTGGAGAGGAACAAGAGGGAAGGAGATTCCTTATGGGGATTGGGGTAAATATCCTAAGCTGAGAGTATTGTGCAAAAAAAAAAAAAGTTTGGAAATGGGAAAATGTCTTGGAAATACGTGCTACAAGGGAAGGGTTCATGCGAAGATGAAAAAATGTCGTTTTCAAAAAACTATTCCAGAACGAAGTTGATGTATGTATAGGTATACACATTTACACGGTCATAAACTATGCTGTTATATGTACTTATGACATGACTGTAAAATTTTGTACCTGAAGTACACATCTGACTGCAGTACTGCTTCCACTGTATTTCGATTTATAAGATATTTTTATTCACCATTACAATTTGCGTCATACTTACCTTTTGTTAATTTAAACTAGCTAGAATTTCACAAATTAAGAAAAAAAAATCATTTTTCGTCGTTACTTGCGTCTAAATTGAATTGTGTCAAAAAATACAAATTTTTATTAGTCCAAACCCCATCACGGATGTACTTGTTGGGCTTGAAGTCAATCTCAGGTTGTTATCACCTTCATGACAGTAGTAACGTGTTATTATCACCAATAAATGACTCATAAAAACTGCTGTATAATACCATTGGTGCGTACATAAAGAGAAGAGAAAGCTGAAAGCGGATGAGTGGAGCGTAGGAATACACTTTTCTCCCCTATAGAAATCCTTTCAGAGTGCAGACCATTTTTATATGCACATACTGCATTGAATGTTACCCTAGTGGAAATCTGGCAACACTGTACTCCTACCGCGGACCCACACGCAAGCATTTTTGCTTCGCCGTTCTCTCCTGCTTCTAAAGTAGGCGTCCCCTGTCGTATCATTTTGTTCCCATTTGGGATTCTGTAGTTCATCATTGGAAGAAAGGACGGCAGCAGCATAGCTATCCCAGTAGTAAAGGCCTTGCAAGTTTCTTATGCATGCCAATTTGCAAAATTTTTGCTGTCTTTATGCGAAGATGTTGAAATCTGCATGAAAAATATTTTGGTGTCGTGGATAAGGCAAATTTACTCATGACTAGGGTGAATCCTATTCAGTACGGTTATAAAATGTTGATAATGTGCTGAATTTATGTGTGCGGTGATGTGTGTGTGCATTGTATATGCGTAACAACAAATAAATTGTAAATCACAGTAGTGTCATATTTTCTACAAGTTTTAATGGGAATCCATTAAATCAGACATCATACAGTCAAAAGTCACAGTTCACAGTACAATACATTTAACGGTATGTTAGTAATCATACAATATTTTTATAGTACATAATATTTTAATGTAAGAATCCTCGAAGAATAGAAGATGGTTTTCATTACCTTTTATGAATGTTATGAATTACTTTAACCGATAATTGATTTACCTTATCACTAAAGTGTTACACATCATTCGTATATTTTTCTCTCGTGTATTTGTTAAAGTCCATCATAAAATATACCATTGATCTTCTTTTTTTCTCACGACTCGTCACTTTCAGCAGCTTTTAAAAAAATCTGCTCACGTGAATATTTTTTTTCCTTTTGCAAGATAAACAAAACGATTACAAGTATGGCATCAGAATATTTTTTTGAAAACCAATTCTATAAAACCATACAAATTTAAAACCTGTGCAGTCTGGAAATCATACGACTACAAAATTTCTTTCCTGTGTATTCCACTCGATTGCAATCAAACACAATAACAATAATAATTCGTCGTAAAATGTACAATTCTTATAAGAATAAAAATAAAACATAGTAGTATACAGTTTTGTTTTGTGATTTTGCGCACAATAAAAATAACGTTAAAAAGTTACTGCAGAAGTAGTCATTTTTTTTCCTACCTTAAACACAGTATTTTTGTTAGCATCCTCTTCTCAGTGGTATTTCATACGTATACGTTGGTTTTCATAGTAGTTTTTTATAAATCATAGGTTCATGGTGAAAACATTTAAGTATTCAACAATAAAGCTAAATGTTTGTTGTGGAAGTAACACGAGTTTGTGAAAAACAATTTGTAAAATTAGCACTAAAAATAAAAATCGTATACTGCGTTACGTAGTACAGAGCAATTCGTCGTAAAATGTACAATTCTTATAAGAATAAAAATAAAACATAGTAGTATACAGTTTTGTTTTGTGATTTTGCGCACAATAAAAATAACGTTAAAAAGTTACTGCAGAAGTAGTCGTTTTTTCCTACCTTAAACACAGTTTTTTTTGTTAGCATCCTCTTCTCAGTGGTATTTCATACGTATACGTTGGTTTTCAATAGTAGTTTTTTTATAAATCATAGGTTCATGGTGAAAACATTTAAGTATTTAACAATAAAGCTAAATGTTTGTTGTGGAAGTAACACGAGTTTGTGAAAAACAATTTGTAAAATTAGCACTAAAAATAAAAATCGTATACTGCGTTACGTAGTACAGAGCAGATGTACCGGTAGCCGTTAAATATTTTCTCACAGAACTCATAAATAACAAGTGAAATAATGTATAAAGCTAACTGTAGCGTTTCGCAAAACAGAATTTATTACATGTGAACAAACAGATCCTTTTTTGACTGTTACTTGTTGCATCAACGCTCAAAACTAATTGGATTAAACGAATGTCCAGACCTTTTAAAGATTTTTTTCAATGATTGTGTTCAACAACGGAGTAGAAAGAACCTCAAATCTTGATATTACATATAAGCAATAATTTAAAATAAAAAGATTGTTCGTTTAATGATTTTAATATTTTCATAAAATAACAATCAAAAATGTAATCTGCCATGTTCTACATGATGATTAGAGTAAAACACGTCATGAGAAAATACTCGGCTGCTTTGTAGAGTTACTCGTGAATATTAATTGTGATCGTATACATTCGTATTTCCACATATCATGCATAAAAAATACAAAAAAATATGTGTTTTGGCATTAACAGATAAATTAAAAAACCCATAACTAAACTTATAATCTGTAACTAGTGTTGTATACTTTTGTGCCTTATAATTTTTAAGTTAGTAATTTATATTGCCCCTTTTGAATTCGGATAAAGTCTTACTGACTGCTACACGCTACGCATGGAGAAAGCGAAATAATAGATGCGAATTGAAGACGAGAAGTGCCATATTCTTTTGAAGCAGGTACACAGCCCCGACATTTTGAGAAAAGGTGTTACCGTTACGTAAATAAAAATTTTCTAAGAATACCAATCAAAAGTGCGACATATCAGTTACCACACAGATCCTTACTGAGAATAGGACATTACACGAGATTGTAAGAATTTCTTTGATGACTTGAGAGATTTCACATTTTCACCGTATAAAACATCTAATCAAAATGAACAATTCTATCTCGAATGTTCTGTAAAGTTATGAATAATTTTTTTTGTGATTACTAAATTTTCTTACGTACAGTTTCGCTTAGTTTGTCGATCTATAAGTTTCTTTTATAATTATTCTAGTTTTTAGTAAGCACTGGTATCAACATTACCGTATACGTACATTTCATTTTGGTTTGTCACTTAGTTTAGTAAGTAGTTGAAGTAATATCAATTTTTTTAACAACTTAAAAACACTGGCTCAGTAGCAATCATTAAAGTTCCTCAACAAACTGATTTTAGTATTGTACAACAATGAGAGAAAAAAGAGTTGCATGTTGGTAAAGCTATGTATGCAAACTTAACTGTTTAGAATAAGCACAACAAATCTACTTTTAGGATTTCATTTAGAAAAAAAGTCCCTAATAAGATTGTAATTCGTTATTGACTCCGATAAACAATGCTAAAATTTGAGATTAAGTTGAATTTTGTGAGTTGTACTACAAACAAGGTATTGATTTGGGTCTAGCTTTACCAAGCGTATTACTCCATTGCAGTGTGGTAAATGCTTTCTTTTTTTTGTGTTGTACAGTATGCGAAAATCGTCCGTTTACTTTAATAAATAATAAAAATTAGTAGTTTTCTCCGTCGTTATTTTTTTACACACTAGTAACAATTTTTTTTTGTCATTGTAGTTCTCAACCTCCTCATAATATAACAGCAATAAGTAGAAATCGTATATTTGTATCGTATACTGTTGGTTCAGAATATTTCATTTTGGTTAAAAATGTGTTTTTGTTTAGCTTGTTGCAAATAGTCAACATCAACGGCTTTTTAAAATTCTTATAAAAAAATCATAAGTTTGCTATCTATAGACTACAAAAAAATACACTCAAAGTTTAGCTGCTCTTTTCAAAAGGTACAAATTTTCAACTTTTGACAATCGTTTTGACAAATATTCCGGGACAATGTCTAATGTGTATTTAAACTAAAACTGATTATTAGTTCACCTGAATTCATCATTACCTTTTGAAAGAAATTTAGAGAGAAAGATGAACAATGCGACAGCAATCTCGTACACATTTTGAAAACTGAAGTTCCTTGGTGGAAAATGATGAACGCAACGATGGATGGGAAACTTGTGGTGTCACTTCCTCCTGAGATTTTCATATAAAATTGAAGATTTGCCTGCAAACAAAGGAAAATAGAACGTTAGTTTTACAAATTAAACTCATGGAATACTAACAAAAATTAAATATATTTTTAGAGGATTCACGACTGTAAAACCATGCGGAGTTTGGAACCAAGTTCAATGCGTAGGACATTTTGTAGATAGGATAAAACCAGCTTATAATTCACAGGACCGTATATACATTAAGGCCTTGGATGGAACGTGTTAACCAAAACTTGGCTGGATTTCTTCAATAGTTCACTAAGTATTCGCAGGCCTACAACATGTGCTTTGAAATCCTTGCGAAGTGCCTACGAAAGAGTGCTGATTCACAGTTTTGTATCAAATCATATTTGCAGAACCGTATGCGTATTATCAGTGTTTCACTCTCACGGGCGTATTAGTATAAGTTTATTGTTACATTTATGAGCGTTTTTGCTCGTAAACAATGATAAAATCTCTGAACGACTACTGCTGAAAGTAAAACTGACTTTTAAGTGTTATATAACACTATGGTGTGGTTTGCTGTTAGTAAATATGCGGTATCACTGCCAGGAGATATAGAAATTACTGTTTCGGTTTTCAAACGGCCTTTCTGAAGTATTTTCTTTTGCGTTAGTTTATTTCGTCTGCTTAGTAGTTTTTTATTGTTCTCATTTTACCTACATGGGAGAAACACAAGAAGAAAGTATACCAGTATACTTCTCTTTATGCATGTCGTAAATTGTACTACGTGAATTTGTCCATGCATCCATACAACCTTTATCCGATCATGCAGTGCTTATGAGTCCTTAGCACAGAATGCGCACCATATATAATACTACAAGTCGTAAAATTTTCATTGAAAGGTATTTAACGCAATAATGTACACAGGATATACTGGAAAAGTTATTACGTCATTAATATCGATGACGTAATATGTATTCCTCCGCAATTGCATACTCGTGTATATGCAGTGTACTTTTATATCCGTCTCATAATTATACGGCAAAGGAAGGAAAGCTGAAAGTACCAAAAATGCAATTCTCACATAATCTTCTAGTATTTTTAAGTTCAATTTTAATATGCTAACAGAATCTCTTGTCATCCTGCATTGACGCATTGCGTAGGAAAGAAACTGATATAAATTTTAGTCTATTCATTCATGTAAATATCGGCACTGTTTAAATTTAAAGGAGAAAATAACTGTCACTTCCATAAAACTTATTCTACCTACAACCCTGCCATCTCTTCCCATATAGCTACACTTTCAAGAGGCAAGTCTGTCTTCCGATTGAGTTGCTTGACAAGTGTCTTACCCTTGACAGTTTTTACGCTACATAATCGCACATTGCGTGTATTCGCACTTGACTTGAAGCTCATTATTATGGTCATAACTATTCATTTTATCTCTGCAAATTCTAAACAGTTTAATGGACCACTAAATTGTTAATTAGTGATCAATTAGTGATACCCAATTCATAAAATGTGTAATACGATAACACGCTAACTGATACAAGCAATTTACAATTGCTTATGTCTAGTCAAACTTAGTGAGGCAATGTAAAAAAATGATGGTCGTGCCTTGGAAGAAGGAGATGTAAGAGATCTGTGCCTATCTGAACATTACTCTCACCACACATTACAACTTGATTCAGGAACAATTCTATAAACCATTTAGCTTTGCATCTACCTCGAGCATAACATTGAAAACCTAGTTTCTACTTATAAGACAGGAACGAAAAGGAAATATTTTGCTACACCACAAACTGCCAGAATGCTGAAAGAGGCATTCAATTCAAATGAAATAAAACGAAATAAAAGAGATCATCATCAACATGGCTCAAGTTTCGAAGAAATGGAAGTAAGCTCTGTATTCACTTCACATGAGCGAGTTCCATCTTGTGTGCAGCAGCAAGTGTTCATATAAAGCTTTACTGTGCTGCTATTTAAGATAAGGAATCGGGGAGCAAGTGTATGAAAAGAAATATTATTATGGCCAATTATTAAGTACGTTTATATGGGAGAAAGAAGGAATGAAAAGTTTGATTACTCATTTTACAACTTGTTTACATAGTCAATCAAGTTTATGGCCACTAAAAATATAGTAAAAAAAAAAAAACTTTGCGCAAAACATGCACACAGTTTCTCAGCTTTGAATTCTAAAACAGGCACGCTTAACGCTGCTTCACCTTTCACAACAAACTTTGCGAGTTCAGTCACAGTCGAGAGAGAAGAGACGATTGAAAGTTATGGCGTGCTAAAACGCACTGGAGACTTGCGGGGTAGGTTATATGACCACTTAAATGTCTTTGAAATACCGGCAAGCGTACACATAGGTAAATTTATTTTTGCACACGCAGTTTGAGGTTTCTTATGAAAAGGAAAGACATTGACTTTGTATATTGTGTAATCTACTGACAATCTATGAATTTTGCCTGGTACGAGAATATTTTATTCTCTTTCTTAGTGAATCAACCTGGCTGCATCAAATGTCATCACTTTTTTGCCTGGGATTCAAAACGTACACACATGAAAGTGCATATGGTTACGTAAATACACGTCATGTTTTGTTTCTCTCTATCCCATATCTGCTCAAAGAGATAGAATGTCAAAGCGGCTAGTGCCAAGAAAATGATCCTTTTTCCAGACTTCATAGAAGAAGCAACCCAGCCGCTCGGCACGCAAAAAATAGTATGTTTCATCCTCGCCGACCAAATTATCCCCATGAAAATGGTTATGTGGCATTTACTACGTACTCAAATCACTTACTCCTCGACTTTTACTCCTTTTTAAACGTTCTATAAAGCATGTTGAAGCCGCAGCCTATATCAGACGGTTATATCTACTATGTTACGTTTTTTTACACACTGAACCTATATTTTATGTATGTAAACATTTTTATGAAACAACCTGCATTGTATGGCGAAAATGTTGCTGGCAAAAATGCTTAAATGCAGATCTCAGCAAATCCTACCTTTCAAAAGTTACTTTTTCCGTTCAAGTTTGTCCGCATTCTTAAACATCCCATTGAACTTGATTTTTTACTGTTTTCTATGCAATTATGGATGCGCCAAAGACAAAAATAAAAATGGTGTTGAGACCACCAGAAAAGTGTTTATAGCTTACCGTTTAAAGTGAGATGCTTAAAATGAAACTTGATTTTTTACTATTTTCTATGCAATTATGGATGCGCCAAAGACAAAAATAAAAATGGTGTTGAGACCACCAGAAAAGTGTTTATAGCTTACCGTTTAAAGTGAGATGCTTAAAATGATGTCCACGGAACAGCATTAATTCGTTGTGTTGAGAAGAAAAAGTATCCAATTTGCGAGAATCCCAGGCGTATTAAAATCAGGGCTGAGCAAAGGCGAACAGAAGAGATTCTACGGAATAGGCGCACACACTGGCTGAGACGTTTTTTTCGTATTTTTTGCGTTGATGGCAGGAACTTATAAATCCTTCTACTTTTAGTTTAGCTCTACTTTCTCTTGTATCGTTGTAAGTACGCTGCTAAGTCACAATTATATTTTTTCTGTTAAGTTTCTTCTACTATACACTGATTGATTAAAAATCTAAATACTCGGGAGTCAATGTCATCCGTTTAAAATTACATTACAATCATGCATACCATACATACACAAACCTGGGTACCGGAACTGTGGCTACTGAATTTCATATCATTCAAAATGAAAATGTTCTGATTTATAACAAATTCAATCAAAAACTGTTATCAATTTTGAAATAAAAAACTCTTCTATGAATTCTGCTAATTTTCATATTGTATTAAATTTTAACACACGTTTTTTTGTAACGTCTGTGAACTGGTAACAGAAAAAGAAGGAAATTTTTTTATAGAGCTTTCTCACAAATAAGTCTATAATGGACGTACTAATGAAAGAGAAAAAACAATGGATTTTTAAATGTAAACCCTTTTCAGTATAATTTTGTGTGAATAAGTAACATTAGCAGTAAATAGAAGTAGAGCGTGTGATGATGGAGGAGTACCAACAAAATATATTCTGCTTCTTCGTCGTGAATGTCCGGAAAGGAGCCTAATGTGCCCGCATCATCGTACTGCGTGTGTTGTCGTAGCTCTCTTGGATAGCAATAAACATGGCGGTAACACTGTAGACATTCTAGTAGGAGCTCTCTTTTTTTTAGTATCCCAGACTATTTTTATACTTATGAATGACACTGCTTTGGATCTGCTCTTTTCTGATAGTACATCACACCATCATCATTACAAGGGGATTAAATATCTATTTAGTACTTCAAACCTACTTGTACACCTTTCACTGGGACTTTATACAAACGAAAATATTGTTTTTTTCGCTTAGTTTAAATACTTATAGAAGTTTACATTACTTAAAATAATGATTGAAAAAATCTTTTTCTCTCATTTAATTTGAGAGGAAAGTAGAATTTTTGGTTTTGTTCATCGGTTATCATTTTTAAAAACTATATGCACAAATGTAAGAATTACTTAATATTCTCTCACAAGTAATAACAAAAAAAAATTACTCTTACAGTTAAATGTAGATCATTGACAATCATGAATACATTATTTCAATGTAGTTCAATCGATCTAAAGCTATTCACACTATAAATGTTTTATCTAATACTATTATACATGAATGCACAAATATTTTACTCTTATTCTTTTAAAGAAGTAGTATAATACAATAAACATATAAATATTGATTTTCTTCAACTTGTTATTTACCATTATTGTTGTCGTAAAAGGTAGTAGAACAATGACCGTTGTTTATCGGAAATTACGAAGATACTAATAGACAATAAGATTTATATTCCCATTTTTGTGTGTCTACAAAACTCTTTTCTAGTACGTATCGTATTTTCACAATAGCCTTGTAAACATAGTTCTTTACTGAGTTCAAATGTCTCATGATGGAAAAGTTTGTGTCCACGTAATAATTAAAAGTAATGTTTCGTAGATCAATGTATTTGCATGAATTATGCATACATACTGTTTAAATATCATCTTTTTTTTGCACACAAAAACATCTTTCTCATCCCCCAATTCATGTATGTATGTATGTCGCTAGTACGTATGAATTGTAACTATTTACAATTAATAATTTTATATATGTATTTGTTTTATTTTAAAACTTCATTCCTAAACGATAGCCTGTTAGTTTTGGCCATCAACGCCATGAATAATAGCCTTGGCAGCTTGGGCTTGTTTCTCTTGTTCGTTCAGCTCTTTAATGGCCTGAATCTCTTTCTTAAGTTTCATCCTTCGATTTTGGAACCAGATCTTGATTTGTCGCTCTGTTAGACAAAGGGCATGGGCCATCTCTATCCGCCTTCTTCTCGTAAGATAGTGGTTTGTGTGGAACTCCTTCTCCAACTCCAGTGTTTGATAACGAGTGTACGTCTGACGACCACGACGTCTTAGGCCATTCGCACCTGCAATACGAAAATAAACAAAAAAGTTTTAGGTTTAGCTTGCATTTCACAACACCATCCTTTACAATGTCAACGTTCCTAAAAGTTAAAGATCGATTTGAATGATGTGCTTCATCAACCATTGTTCCGATACACCAGTATTAATACTCATTTTAAAAATTGTTTCAAATAGTCCATTTGCTAAAAAAAAGTCACAGTATTAAGCGAACTTGGAAAGTCCTAGTCATACATTAATGTTTTTTTTACCTCTCATTCATCTAACAAAATTTAATTCACTGTTGGCTAATAAACACATCTAAGAGAATTAATGTTTAAAAATTTCTCGCAAGTTGATTGTAGAGTACACGCAGTAGGCAAGGAAGTAGTATACATAGGTCTTTACAAGTCTTGCGAGAGGGAAGGTAAGATTATGTTCCAATTGCATTACGGAAAATAGAATTTAGGTGGAATGCCACCAAGACTAGACATTGCCAAGGAAGACGAATGGCTTGAAAAAGGAAATTTAGGAGGACAGTCAGAACTGACTTAGCAAATCGGAAGGTAAAAACAAAGGAACTCTACAAAGTAAAAACCCAACTAATACTGCATAGTACAAGTACAACTCATGCATGACTAACCGAAAGAAGATACATAAAATATCGGTGGTATTCCAGATAAGACCTTTACTTGTACGTTTTGATAACACTTGTTCATATGACTCTCCGTGTGTGTAGTAGTCCCACCAAACAATCCAATCAAAATAAAATCTCATAAAATATATGAAGCCCGTCTTGTTTTTTTGCACATGGGAAAACCTTACCAGGCCATCCATCTGTCTTAGACTGTTTTTCCATTGAATTACTTTTTCCCTTCTTATTTTTTTCGGGGAGGATTTGTTTCCCTTACTTTTTACACACAGTTTCTTGCTGCCATTATATTTCCAAGTACTTTCTCCCACGAATATCCTACTATATCATGTTTTATATTTGACTGTGAATATTTGGCTAGTCGGAGTTCCCCCTGCGATTACACAGGAGGATTACT
>JAAXOA010000886.1:0-18718 GCA_036561885.1 Salina celebensis
CGATGAGACTAAAAGGGATCATTACTTGTCAGTTCGGTTTTTGTGTGTACATCATTTAGGAAATACAAATAATGAGCTTTATGTCAGAGAGTGCTGGAGAAACCTACAAAACTGACCCTTTGGATCACTCACTTAACTATTTTCCCTTTCCATCACCACTTTGCTATAACTTTTTTTCCAGTCATTCACAACAATAGTAAACCAGGAAAAAAATCGTCGGCAGACAGAACAGAGAGATTTAATGGCTAGTCGCCACCAAATTCTACTCAAGTGCTCAATGTGCCACAGCAGCATCAGTCATTGAGTCGTGAACGACCAAGAAATAATAGTTTTTTACGCACACAACCCGGCGACGTGCTAAAGAACATTTACTTGACGAAAAAACGGACTGATACATTTTTCGTGAGTATGAATTGGCAAGTCAGTCTAGGAAGATGATTTTTTTGAAAATTAAATGATGTTTTCCCCTTTGTTTTCTCATTTTAAAGGTCGTATACTTTCCTACAGTATGAAGCGCTCATCATCAGATTGTCGCGTCTGACGGCAGACATAAAAAAAATTAAACGTTTTGAGAAGTATTTGCTTGTGTTGTATTTAAACATTTTTAGTCATTTATATTACGAGCTGATATTTACTGTTGAATGAATTTTCATGAGGAAACCCATCCTGATGTTTTTGTGATGTGATCATGATAAATATCTAGTTTAAAAGAAGACATGACTTGGTTTGTCATTAACGCGAGAGAGGTTATCAATGACTTTCCTTAGACTATTCTTAGGAGCTATTGCAAGGCTAATTTTGGAGTGAAGAGGAGCACTACGCTTGAACAGCAAAAAATAATAAATAAACTTGCATGAAACAAGGTAAAATAGGGAGACGCTCAAAAGTCAGCGAGAAGAGAGTCAAGACAAGTTGGATTTGACTTTATTCTCGACAACATTTCAAAATGTTCTCTCATAAACTTGACAGCAGTCATTTCTCTAGAATCTGTTTTACTCTCTCACAATTCCGAACCCTTATGGGAGTATACTCCTCAACAATACAAATATTACCACAAGTCTACTATGCATACTCGGATACTCAACAATCCTCTTCACTTGGTTGTTTTAGGTAGTGCAAGTTAAAATGTAGCTTTGTTCTTGTAGACTAGGATGTTTTTCTTCAAATTACTTTACTATTTCTAGTTTTTAAACTACATTTTATGCAAGAGTAACGACTGTTAGATTGGTTTTGTTCACTAGCTAATTTAATAAACAAGTTGCAATTATTTTTATATTCTGTTCTTGAGAATTGGATTCACTATTAGAGGTCATATAATTACATCAAAAAACTCACACAAACATATCTAATGAAGAAGCCAATCAGCAGCTTTTTTGAAGCAATGAGCGAAATATCGGATGATCCAATTTGCATGCATTTATACGGCATAGTGTGCTTCATTTCCAATGAAAATCTATCAGTTCACGACATTTTTTCTATTATGAAAATGTTTGCAATTACGCACCTCACCTGTCTAATCCAAAACCCATTAGGATGAGTCTTGTAATAATCCATTCAGCATTTTTTCAACATTTATTCAGCCAATTAACGAGCCCTACCATGATTCGGTTTCTTTTATGAAGGATTGGTGGGCCTAAACATTGATGTGCTTGACGGGTTGATGCACTAAAAATGCACACACCAAAATTGCTAATTTCGAGAATTCATCTTGGTCTCTCATTGCTTGCCAACCTACATGTTATCCGTGCCTACTTTGCAATCAATATTCATATGCATCCATACGAATTCTCTGAAAATACATATTTATTACAGTGCTTACAATACAGTTTTCAATCATCATCACTTTGTTCTGAAACTTTTATCTATAAAAATATGCCAATCTGAATGATGTCCGTATACGTTTCTATTTCTCCTATCCATTTGTGGTTGGTATGATTTTTTTTTAGCGGCAAGTTGTTCTGGTGGACAGGTATTTATATAAAAGGAGCAGTCATGCTTGACCGTATCAAAAAAATGTAAAACGATAACTCTTCAACTTTCGAAAACATATCTATGCCTATCAGTTATCACTATCACAGAGTGGATGAGTACTCATATAGTACGTGAAAGCACAGACCTTTAGCATTGTTTAGAATCGCATTTAACAGCTATAAATCCATGTGTTTCTGCGCTCTGAAACAATACCAATCCCATCATCGCTTTATTGGATTGATTTCGTTTGTTTTTCGGCACATTTTTAATCGAATACGTCATTACAGCGTATTTGCTCGTACGCATGGAATGTTTTTACAAGATTTGATCCTTTTATGTCTGGTGCGGAAACACCAAAAACTCAAAAGGTTTCATCAAGGGATATGCGCCAAGCTTTTTTTCCACTGGAGGTGTATTCACTTCTTTGGTGGCGGAAAACATCAAAGGATTTACCAACTTTTTTGTCAAGTCAGCAGCGGCTAAAGTCACAAAAGCAGAGACACAAATATAATGTTTCATTTTTCTAATACAACATTGAGCAGCATTATAGTGGCTTCTTGGTTATCACCTGAATTAATTTTTTCCTTGCTACCTGTCTAAATACTAGTATCAGAAAAAAAAGTATTGGATTATGTCTCCGCTAATGTGTCATTCCTTGTGAGTATGTTCAAAAAAGCAGAAATAATAGTGGCGTAGTATGAAAAGAGTTACTCAAGTATGCGTGTCGTTTAAGTGTAAAATTTACAGGTTAATGATGAGTCTTTGTCTTTTTTCTCTTCTGTATCTGTGTAGTTTTATAAAGAGGAGCAATGACAAAGTCATGAAATATTAGCTGTGAAATGTCCAGATAGATATAAACAAGCACTTAACAACACTTGGTATCGGTTGATCGAGTCAGTAAAAACGGTTTTTCATTTGTTGGGACACGGAAGACAAAATGGGGAAATTAATGTCGCTCGACTGAACACCCGTCGAGGACGAGAAGACAACGCAACGCTGGTTTCAATGTAATGAATACTCAGACAAGATGACAACAGCACGGAAAAAGGACAAACTTTGTCAGTCAGTTTTACCTTTGTATGTCAGGTTGTTCGACATGGACTCGTTTCATAATCTTGATAAGGCTCTTGGTTTAACAGTCATTTACAAGTTGTAATGATCGGACCGACATGTCTTAAAGGTATCCAGTGTCCTCACCAGAATTTATGACGCCTTTTCTGTAATGCAATAGTTTTGCATGATGCCGTGTTCGATTTGGCCATCGATATAATTATTTGGTTTAAGAAAAACAAAGTTTTGGAATATAAAAAAATACGCGTATAAAACGCATACATTTTATTCCCTTGCGAATTATAGTTTAGTTACCCTTTTCCAGGTGAACATGATGATAATGATGATGCAACGCCATGCTGCAACCACGCTTGGTAATGAAAAAGATACAGTTTGCCTGCCCACAAGAAAGATGCCTATACCTAGCTACATCATGATGCATCACACATTTTTTCTAACTTCGCAAGAAGGTCGATTATTACATTAATATTGCTGTAACAATACATATTTTATACATGAGTCTGCATCGAGTGTGTGGTACCACACTCTCCTCAATAAATATCGGCCAAAGAAATTATATCAACTGCAGCAGGAATATAGTCAACATGAGGTACATGGCTGTGGGCTGTGGAAGAGGGGAGCTCATCTTGATCGTGTTTACAAACCAACCAGAGAATTTGAATCGTTTTTTCTCAGGTGAGCAAGAGTATAACAACCACCGTATTTCTTGCAGATAGTCTGGCAAGGTAACACGTAACTTTTATAATATTATGTGGATGCAGTCTGGTGGAAAATGGTATTCGGATCGTAGGTTTGTGTGGCTGGATAATGATTTGATAATGATGTACGCATGCACAGTGTAAAAAATATGTATAAACAGTTTCATTACTATTATTACACTATCTACTCACAATTTGGTAGTGCATTTAATGGTGGCACTGGAAGGAAATGTTTATTGAGGTAGACAATAATCCATTCTGCAAATTTTCCTGACACCCGCTTCCAGATTATATGAAGCCATTTTAATGTTGATTCTAGGAAAATATTTAGATAGAACACAAGCCCTCCGTTTTAATTTATCGAAAACAAAAGTAAAAACTCATGATTTGGAAATAAGAGACAACAAACAATTTGAAAAACGAAATGTCCACGGACAGTATTTGCATTACCGTTTTAAATTCATCTTGAGCAAATGAATAGCTAATCGTTTTCTATTAAATGTTCACTGAGAAGCTAAATGAAATTGCCTGTACAAATAAAATAAAAACTTTCAGATATTGAATACGGAATGTAGAAATTCTAACTTTATGTTTAATATCTGATGCCATTGCGGATATTATTTTATCCACTTGAGTAATTCTCGTAAAATAAGGATTTTATTTATTTATTTTCAATTTTCAATGATGTCATCCTTTTTTCAAAGTCTAAACTAACGACTAGTTGTCTTTCAGCTGCTAAACTTTTCGTTTCTTTCCAATCCAGTCATCTTTTTATATGAATTTTATTTTACATATTCGTCATCCGCTTCTATCCGCACTCTCATTTCCATACGTACCTCATGGTTTCACTACGTTTCACCTGCCACGACGCCATCATTTTTTGTGTGTTACTGTCTGTCATGTCATGAGGCTCGGTTTTGTCATATTTAATGTGTACATATTGGAGTTTGCATATCAAGAAATTGTTAGCTAATGCGGTCGATGAATATTTCATTAGTAAGGCTTCCCAAAACGAAAGGGGTAAAAAATAAGCATTACTATAAATTCATATTAAAATATCTATTGAAAAGGTAGATCCTTGTCAGAAGAGGAAGAGTGGCTACAAAAGGCTTGCTTTCGTTGTAAAGCCAAACAAAAATGTAACAAGGAAGCTCTACGTTTGTTATCTCGCCATTTTTTTGTCATTCATCGTCCAATGAAAACAATTTTACCGTATGAACAGTTTCAAGACAATTATGAGCCTGCTAATCACAAATTAAGTATACATGATAGAACGGTTTGGTGCATACGGTTTAAAAACGCAAATAAAAAATATGCAAATGCATTGCGTGTACTCCAAGGAGTATTATGCACCCTAGCTTTCATAATTACAAACGTTCGCAGTTTTAGCACAAAACAAAAAAATATGCAACAGGAAAAGTGAATTTAACATGTTTTACATGAGGTTAGCGTGCGTTTGCTGGAGGTATGCTACATATTAAT
This sequence comes from Salina celebensis, assembly GCA_036561885.1. NCBI lineage: Eukaryota > Metazoa > Arthropoda > Collembola > Entomobryomorpha > Paronellidae > Salina > Salina celebensis. Next base: position 5,223 of record JAAXOA010000886.1, read on the forward strand.
GCTAAAAACCAGTGGTATTAAAGTATTCGTCATGAAATACTGTAATGGTGTAGTGCACAAGGAATTAAACGGTGCAAAACAATTCGGGTTCTTGATACACAAACAAACAAAATAGAAAGCAGAAATTTTGGAAACTGTTTTCTGCTTACCAAAATTTCTTTGTCTGACGGAGCGGACCATAGTTTCGTTCCTTTGTTGGATATGAAACCCATGCCATTCTGAGACGACACATCATTCGCTTCACCCACCTGCACATGAACAAAACAGTTCATGGGTAAATTATATTAGTACGATTAAAAAGATACTCTTAAGATTAAACATGAGACTTATGACTATTTAATGTGGTTGGAGGTTCCAACGCGATGATACCCGTCACAATAGAACACGCGCTTACAAAAGAAAAAAAATCTTTACATATGAAAAAAGGATACACACATCATCTTCAAAAAGTCAAAGTGTACATCTATAACGAAAGTATTACAATAACAACAAAATATTAATAATGTTTTTTTCTTCATTGAAAAGTAAACTGTATTTTTAAAGAAGAATCGGAGAAGAGCTTCTGCTGCTTCCAATTTCTTTCCTTTCATGATCACGTCAGCCTCCCGTAGCTCTCCTGTTCTTTTTCAGGTTCCTTTCGACATTTGACCTCACCACTGTCAGCACAACAAGAAATGACAATGACAAGGGCAGCAATGCAACCTCCAGAGCTAATTGCACCGGTTCTTTTTTTCTTTCCGTCCTTTTTTATACGTATTGCGGCTTGAAGAAAAAAGTTTCTCCTGTTGAAAACCAGCTCATCTGATGCATTAAAGTGAAGAAAACTTAAGAAAAATATGAGACCATGTGATTTCCATTTTTTTAAACTCGCTAGCTCAGTCAGAATCCTATCCAGGCACCCCTTTTCCTCATCAAAATCCAGAAAACCAATTTGAAAGTTGAAATGCACAAATACTTTTCGTTTTTTAACGCAAGTCGTATGAACATCTGAAAATGATATATTTTAGGCTTGTGTATTTAGCTTAATATTATTACAAGTTTTAGTGAGCACAAGGGTGAAGATAGTACCATAACTCTTAATTAACGAATTGCCGATACATTTTGTTTTTAAAAATGCATCACAATCGCACTTGGAACATACTCTTTGGATCATTTATGTTTCTTACAAATTGAAATGGATGGCATTTTAAACATCTGGGGTTACTTGTGCGCATAAATTATCGGGTAATGATAATTGTTAGTTTTTTAACGTTGCATCTGAATTGTGAGTAAGAAGCAAGGAATAAGACAGGATTTACTGCAGTGTTTTAACAAGAAGAAAAAAATGTGTGAACATATAAAAGACAGCGCAATATGACACGCTTCTGTTCGTTATCATCTGGTTAATTATGATAATATAGATAAGCATTCAAAAGCACTGGAAATGAAAGAAGTGCACCGAAGTTGGCAGCTCCTGTCTTGAAAAATTTCAGTACGACTTGCAAAAATAATATTGACTGAGTAGTTGGTAGTTAAAGTTAATATGCATCTAATAGAAAATATATTGATTTTCTAATTCCTGGAGCCAGCCCACTTTCACTATTTTTATTCGTAGAAAATAAGTGGTCACTAAAAATGCACTAAAGCAGCAGGTGAATGACAGCAGTTTCTAAACTAAAATACAACAATTTCTGAAGATTTATGAATGCAAATTTGAAAACTGACATTGGAACTATGTCGAACAGTTGTTTCTTATTCAAAAATAGAAATGAGGTGTGGCATAATATGGATATGAGAACATATATATTATTCTGAAAATTGAGCAGGTGAAGGAGACATAAAAATATTAGCCTATGGCACTAACTAGTCTTTATGAATAGTGAGCTCTATTGAATGAGTAGAAAAGTAAATCTGGCCAAATAATACAAAAATATTCCGAGAATTTTACTGGCAGCAATATTTTCTGATTTTTATAGGACTAGTAATTTCAAAAAAACCCAAAAACGTAAAAAAAGTACTGAAAAAAATCTCATGAGCTCATGTTGTTCTTGCAATAAAAATCATTTAAATGGCTACCGACGAAACACAGTTAACGAGCCAGCAGGACAAAAGCAGATACTGTAGCAAAAAGTCAAACAAATATTGCAAGAGGGTTAGCACAATCCTGCGTTTCGGCTACCGCTTTATATTTCCCCTTTGAGGCATGCAGTACACAAGAAAACCCAAACTGAATGGGACCACCTTGCAGAATAAAGTTAAGCAGAAAAAACAATGAATGAACGCGTTTAACAATGTGCCAATCTGTTATATTCAGTGTGATCGTGCGCCAACAACCCTGCAAAAATGTATGCAGTGAGCTAATAAATTTGTCTATTGAATTTCAAATATTACTTTGCAATTATACCTAACTTTAAAATTGATTGACTATAGGCTTGTTATTTTCATAACCAACATGTGATGTCATAGATCAAATAATCTTTTTGCATAATGGTTCTATCTATTCATCCAAGTGGCATTTTTATTAATATTGAAATTAATTTTTAATAAAATATCTTAACAGACACGCATTGCTGAAGGAATGAAGAACTGGATTTTCGTCTTGTGGTATACAAGCACAAGACACACGCTTGTTCTTAAGCAGAGCATGTGATATCGCTATTTCTTCATTGCAGAATAATTTAGCAGGAAAAACGACATTGAGTTATTTGCCATATAATAAATTAAGAAAACAGCTCTAATTCTATTACACACACGGTTATAAAGCTTATTTTGATGGGATCAGTGCCAAGCACTTCGAGAAATTTCTTGCCTCAACAATTATTTTAGCAGTACTACATCGAACACATTATAATGCCAAAATGCAGCACCTATCTTAGATTCAATTGTCAATTTAATATACTTTTTTTAAGTCAGTGGAGTGATGTTTTTAATAGACAGGTCAGCCGGACTGGATTAAAATTTCCCTTTGCAACAATTGAAAATGAAGAAGATGAAATGAAAAAGTTGGCTAGACAATGCATAAAATTGTCTAAAATACCAAATTTAATTTTCTTTCCCTCTCAGTTTGTCAGTTTTCATATTAGTTTTCCTTAGGAACCTAAACCTCAACGAAAAATACTGAAACAAAAAGACGATGATCTAAGCAGTATCAACTTGTTCAATTCCATTTTTTTTGCATTCCGTTCTCTCTCCCAGTCTCATATTTTTGCAGAGACAAAAGGTCTAACAAGCAATGACTTTTTGATGATCCAGTTTGAATTTTAATGAATCCTTCGTAGCATTTCTTATATTACAGTACAGTAAAATATTGAGAATTGAAAACGAGTTTAGTCTGCATGTTCATGCACTATACACAATTGTTTTCTGTGGAGGGGTATACCTACCAACCTTAAGTTGCGTAAGATAAAGAACATCGTCAACTTGTTCTGGCTTTTTTTCTATTAAACTGAAGCCCATGAAACAGAGGAAACCATCTGTGCAGTGTAAGATCCTCCATTTTTTAATACCACGGCGATGATCACGACGATCTCTACTTTATTACGTGCATTGCAGGGTGGAATGCATTTTGTACCTGTCTCATGTATGAATATTCTTTTTTTTCCAGCAAGAAATAAAATAGTTCAGTTGAGAACAACAGCCAAGAAAAAAAAACCTGCTCAATGTCGATGTAGTCATTTCGTTGTTCTCTTAGAATGGCAAGTTATCCGAGAACGTGCTTTTTATACTTATTTATTCACACTTTTTCAGATTCTAATACTCTGTTTATTTTATATATTTACTTCTGTTACAAAAATTATATTCCTGATTCATTAGCTTCCTCTGTGAAAAAAAATGTACTCAAGTGATAATGATGGTTGATGGGATTCAAAATGGAGTCGACACACTTGAAAGCAATATTTTTATATGGATTTTTTTCGTAGTACACTTGAAAAAAAAGTAAACAAATATTAGGTATATAATAGTATTGACAGCAACAATGTTTTTTCAAGCACAAAAAGGAATATAGGACTTATACTAGATCGTTTTTACAGATAACACTACCAGTTTTCTTTACTTGTGAGTGAATAGTGTTAAAACAATGTAATTCGATTGGGATTCTTTTTAAATATTGCTTTGTGGCTAATAATCCTACTTTTTTTTGTAAGAGGAATATACATTGAAAACAACTAAAAAAGCTATTTGCTGTTGTATAATAACTAGTTGGTTATTCCTTTGCAAGTAGTTTTACTAGAAAAATTGGCCAATCAAAATCTTGTCACTTCAAAAATTAAGTACACACGAAAGTTCCTCCCATTAATAAGTTGTTGTGTATGACTGAAGTTGTGTACGTCTTCTTTGATAATAGCAGACAATTACGATTATTCAACGCTTTACATGAGCTTGCATGGTTTGTAATAAGACTAACTAAAAGAAATTATTGTTATCACTGCAAATCGCCTACATTTTATGAGTTGCTAGACTCATATTTCTTGCCAAGTGTATAGCGGTAGGTGAGTGCTGCGTACCAAAAGAGTTTTTAAAAATTTGATAAATTGACTATTGTAATACTTTGTGTCAAATTTCAAATTGCAGGGGATTTTCTTTCTTGAATATTACATTTGAACCTATTTTTCAGTCAAAACAACACTTCAATTTTTTAAAAGCTACGCAGCTTTTAGTGTCCTTTTCACTGGTCGGGGATTGCCTAGAGCTTCTTATTTTCTTTTTCGTTCGTGGATTATAGCATTGCATGTATTAAAATCATTATTTCTTCGTCCCAATATTTTTTTTATTCTCCTCAAATATCTTTTCTCGCCGAACACTTGATTCTCCTTTACAGCTCTGCAATCGCTTATAAGTATGAAGAAAAAAACAGCAACAAAATATACAATTCTATGCTTGTTTTTGTCAGTTATATATTTTTGGTAGAACTGGAGTTGCCCTAAACCCTTATCAAAAACGGTGACTGTTTGATACCTTGTTTTTACTACGTGTAACTTACAGAGAACGGAAAAAATGGCCAAAATCAAACTCAAGTTTTTTACGTTCTCCCCCCACACACTTCCTAGTATTTTTTTTGTTGAGTCGATGCATATGTGTGAGTGTGTTTTGCTAACAAACCATCACTGCATATGATGGACAGATATTGCAGCTAATAAGATATAAATATGCATGTTTGAAAACGTAATTTGACCATATGTACAGGATAGAATAATATGACAAGGTAAAAGTACTCCAGATATTGAGAGTGTGACGAGATCATGAGAGCGTTTTTTTTTTGTTTCATGGAAGGTTCAGCATCATTATATTTTCGATACGTAAGCAGAGACATTGTGAAACATATTAATCCGAGAGAGGACTGGTGTGAGACTATAAAAATGTAGAAAACAAAAAAGCCCAAATATAATAAGCTTTTGGTCTATTGTGTCCTCCTCACAGTCTAATACAGTATAAATAATTTTTTATCTACAAGAGTTTAACACGCACTTTTTGTTTCCTTTTTTGAATATGATGACTGAGCGGAAGAGGCAACAATCTGATTTTTATCGTTATATTTGTTTGATGCCATGCAAAGCCAATTTTTTTTCTCCAGTGGAAAGAGAGTGTGTAGGTGTAGCAGTTATATTTTGGCTGTCTTTTGTCATCATTCGTTACATAAAATGTGTGCATGTAGCAGTCGATATGAAGCTTCTTTTGTTCGAAACCCCTTTTTTAACAAGTCTCACTCAACTGTGTGAACGCAAAAATGCGATGATTTTTTTCTTAAAACTTAAAATGTTTTGTCACGAGAATATTTATATTAGAAAAAAATTGAACAGCATATTGTGAGCTGTGTAGTGTGCACTATCACACATGCACAAAAACACAAATATCTGATTATTAGCTTGCATGATGAAAATATTCAAACTCATTGATGAAACAAAAAATGCTTACATTTTTATAAAACTAATTTTTTTGGAGAGTACACGGCTCCAGGTACATTGGCTTATAGGGTATTTAAATAACAGACCAATTTTAATTGCCAGATTTAAATATATGAGACACGCAGTTGCAGCTTTTAGCGGCTATCTATGAATCAAACGCTTCTGCAAAGAAACCCAATGCTAAGGGTTTGATTAAATCAGTGCAAAAGTCAGGCTTTTTGCTGCCTTTTCAAAACTGAAAGTCTATGTACGTTACTCAAATTGCATTCGCAAAATTTCGTAAAAATACATTGAATGCGTGTTTCCTTAGGTACAACCCGTGTGCATTCGTTTTTTAACGCCAAATGAGGAAAATCATTTATCAGATAAATGACATCAATTATATTTGCATACTAATATCTGGATAAAATCACATAATTACATTTAATTGCCATCAAGGAAATTACTTTTAAGTTAGTTTTCTCACGAACCCCTCAAAGCACCTCCTTTGTACAAACATTTGCACATTCAAAAGGCAACCTACAAACATTCCTAGCCATCTTCAACATCAGTCAATTAAGTAATTTATTTATTAGCAAAGTTCTTTTCAATTTACTCCACTCAATTTTCTTAGATTTGTAGCTAAAACTACAATTTCAAAGGCTGCATAAACCAAAGGAAACACAAGAAAAACAGTGCCAGCCAACCTCTCCAAGCTTATCTTTGGAATCGGTGTTCAAATAAACTAAGGTGGTTAATGCACTCGGCAGAAAAAAAAAGTACGGATATCGCATCTAAAATATTGCATGCCTAAACGATGGTGACGATGATTGCCGTGATAAAAACATGTGAGCTACCAAATACTGTGAGGTTATTAAAACGGGAAAGCAAAACTACAATTCAATTACGAGGCTAAAATTGATAAAAAGTCAACCAACAAAAACTCATCTATACAAAAAGCTCAGCAAGTTAGCACTATGTATTCAATCATACCTGAATGGTTCATGCTGATAAAGTGGGATTGACACCGGTACATATTATTAATTTTTCGTTTTCCCTACCATCCTATAACTCATCCTTATATTGCACCCTGTTCAGCATGACAGCTTCATTAAAGAAATATCTCATCAGAATTTCTACTTCTTTCATATTCCCTTTGCTAGACCAAACCTGTGTTTTTCTTTTGCAGTGACAACAAGCCAAAGAAATCTTCGCTTTTCAATTTTGCAGTGGCTTAAATAAGCGCATTTTTCTCTTCAAACTCATAGTTGCATGCACCAGAGTCGACAACCATGATAAGAAAAAGCGTTTCTAAACCTCATATACTTACCGACACGCTGTTTTTTTACGCAGGGTTTTTTTGTCACTTAATTTTTCATTACAAGCCTTAATGAATTATTCCCAATTACACCTGGCATCCCACTTGTAATTGTGGCGTTAGTTGGGAGTGACGATGACGTTGCTATTGTGTGTGCGGCTCACCAAATAAAAAGGAATTAAACTGGTGTGATATTTTCTGCCGTAAAAGGTATTTTTTTTGTGCTATTTATGTGCGACCACCTCTGCATCTAACACAATTTACCTATTTTACATGCGACACAATTTTTGGTTTATTGAGAAGTGGGATTGAATTACAAACTTTAAGCAAAATGCTTGATACACTCCTACTTCTGGTGCTTTCTCAATTGTAAACAAGCTGTTAATTTTTCATGTTCTCTGTATGCAGCCAATAAACTGCAGTGCTGTTCTTATTACATGCTTTGTTCTCGGCTCTGTACTTCACAGTAAGTGGAATTTTTTATAAGAGAGGAAAGCAATGGGACAATTAATTTCTTTTTTCTCGGGCAATATGCTGCAATACGTAACACACATAAACACACACTAGTTATTTTTTTGTGTTTTAGGTGCAATCGAGATGTGAAACATTAATACAACCTGCTAGTCAAGGCTAATGCGAATCGTGGAGAGAAAAACGAAACCAAAATTTGTTGGGATGAAAGATGTAATGTTCAAGACTTGACTGCTTTATGAAATCATGGTTTTAAGAGCTATTGAAAAATACAGGTGTGTGCTATTTACGAGCTTTGAGCGCGATGGTCAACATCACTAGTATTTAAATGCTTCCAGGAATCATCTGCATAGTCTGTAAAAGATGCCTCTAGCAGTCAAAGAGATGCACAAATATGAGCATTACTTGTAAGACCAGAGAGGCTAACTATTCCCAAAAGAAAAAGAAAATACTTGAGCACCTATGCCATGAACCTCGACAATGTTTTTTGCCATTATTGCTTCGTGATTCTTTTTTTCTGTATATTGGTGAGCATTTTTTATAACCTCCAGCGAGGATAACATTTTTGTGCGTGGTTTGGCATTTTTTCTGTACAGTTACCAAATATATTATCAAACTCAAATATATAAGATAAACTAAAATCTCTTGCATTGTCCTTATCGATTTTCTTTGTACTAGTAAAATGAACATTATATATGAAAAGTTAGGTTTGATAAACTATGAAGAAATATGGCTTATAATATTAGTTTTCATCTAACTGCACAGCTCTCACTCTTTGGTATACAGTTTCTATAGCGTGTATGCGCTGCAAAAGCTTTCTTCTCAAAATTTTCTTTCTTTTACACACATTTCCGTCACCATCGCATGTTCGCGTAACTGAAGTTACAAGCAACGTGTTTAGCATTAGTGTTTTCTCGGAACTGAACAGCAGCAGTAGTCACCATCATCAAAATAAAAAATAGAAATAATGAGCCAAAAGTGAAAAAAGAGCTGAATAGTTTGGTTTCTTGGTAGCTACGGCTGCTTCCCTAAAAGCTTCGCTGGTGCAGGCAATAAATGACTTCTGGATTCACGAATCCACCCCATTGCGGACAGAGACATTCTGTTCCTATGAAATCTATTTTACTATATCTGTTTTTGTCACCATTAATGTTTCTATACCATTTCCCTTTTTATTGTCTGATTATTATGATGCGCCCAATTTATCGCCACATCATAATGTCCAACCACAATTGCAAATGAGCTGTAGTTGGTAGATGTTATCAGAATTACAAACAAACTATGCCTAAATATAGGTGTGAATATATTGCGCATTCTGCCGCTTTTGAAGCTTTCAGCTAAAACAGACCGCTGTCATTCTGGACTTTTTTGTATGTTTATTTCCAACTAGCGGTGTACATTTTGTTGGTGTTCTAATAATAAATGCAAGTTTAATCTTACGCTTGGACTTTCTTGTATGTTTTTGGCTTTTAAACAAACCACGGCGATGAAACCATTGGTCATTTTAATGGCTCTAGGTGGTGAAGCACCCTCACCAGGGAGTCAAATAAGGCACCCAGCAGGAGACTTCTATTTCCATTTTTTCATAAAAAGGGAAATCCATTTATATAATTTATATTTATTATATCATTTTCCGTCTTCACAATTCTCACTTTGCTTTTACTTCTGTCAAGAGGAAACCTACACCTTTATAACTTCTCTGAGAGGTACACCACTTACAGATATCCCCTAAAAAATCTTGTAAACGCTGGTCTCTCTACAAGTACAGAAGTGAGGAGCAACCCATAAAACTGTATGCTACCATGATACTTCATGTACTTGACTACATGTAATTTCTCTGTTCAAGTAAAACAGTACTATGCAAAGAAGCCATCAATTGCCCTTATTTTCCAAAAATACACAACTTTTTCTCTTCCCTGAAAAGAAATCTCTGCAAAAGAGAAAAATGCATTATTATGATAGTTTTTTCAACAATAGAAAGATACAAAAATTTACCGACACCTACAACCACAAGGGTCTTGTACCGCCGGTAGTTTTGTTACTTTGAAAGCCGGCACGTTTTTACACGAAAAAAAACTATCGGTCCGACAACCAAAGAAAAAAGCTGAACACACAAACTTAAAGAAGAATACATACATTACATTACTCACAGTCACACCAAAGTTTGCTCCAAAGTTTGTCCCATTATGGGACGCTCACAATAGGAGAAAAAACATGTGTATATGCGAGTAACTGTCTTTGTTAACTTAACAGAGAACATTTTTCTCTATTATTATGCGTGCATACAAATATGAAATCTACAATCGATATTGTTTGCTATTATTAAGGTATATGATGTGGTAACATTTATCTGGAAAAGAAACAGAAAGTTGCTGTAGCTGAACCAGTGTTGTTTCCACTTTTATATTATGCGTTATATTAGTTTGTCCCGTATATAAAATTCTCGTAACAATGTTGGAATGAAATAAGTTTTTTTGCCAGCTAAGGCCAAATTTATATTCATAAGACATATTTTTAGTAGGGTTTAGGAACGTGTGACTGAAATGAAACGAGAGGTATACATTCTTGTAAAGAGCATTTTACGTAGTATAAGCCCTCGTATTTCATATTTCAAAATGATTGAATAATATTTTTTTTTTCAATGCTGTGTACTGCCAGCAAAAGACACGCTGCAGTTTGGAATTATGTATGGATCATGAAAAGTAATCAACGAAAGAACGTTGTTGTTTTGTAGTTGAATTTTACGGAGAACTGGTTGACCTCGTCTAGAGTCATGTGTGGATATAAAAAGCAACAATAAAAATTGCGTTCCATACGAATATATGCACATGCACAAAAGATAAAAAATATTTTTTCTTATAGTTTCACGATGAAATTATGTATTCTTGTCTGACTAGATATTTTGGAGATTTTTTTCTCTTCAAAATAGATTGTTTCGTGGTAACCAGACAAAATGTTAGTTGAGTACATTGAGCAACAACAAAAACTTGAATGATTTGGCGATAAAAGTAAGAAAAGGAAAGGATTTAATGGAGAGTCTACGAAAAGGAAGGAAATTTTAAGTGTAAAGTTACTGATTCCGTTCGATATACATTGTAACAACAATCGCATTACAATAGAAACTTTGTTATAGCTCAGTATTGAGTAGGAAAGCAGAAAAAAACTTTTTTTATGGACACATCTTTTCTTACCGTTTTATCGAGAAGATGAGTAGTCTGTGAATGATGGTGGTGTGAATAAAGGTCGGGCCGGATGGCCGGATTTATATCTGTGGTCAGCATACTGAAAACTTTCTCCTAAACCGATTGATTGACTTTTTAGTTGAAAACTTGCTAAAAATAGCGTAGGTATTATGATGTAACTTTTTTTTAGAAGAATCTCATAACTTGCTATGAAATTTATGTGAATACTAAATAAAATCTTTGGCACTACCAATTTTAGCGGGTACTATTACTGTTTCTAACAATCACTGCCACATTTCCTATATGCATTCTGGATTAACATTCAAAACTAATGTAGTCACATATCTTGTACTACCAGTTTATTGTGTCCAATAAGTAATCGTACGTGCGTAGCGTTTTTGTTTACTACATGCTTTTTTATAGGTTTGTAGTCGAAGGAGAAAAAAAGTCTCGGAGAAGATCGATACCAATTTTCTACAGTTTCTTTCAAGTAGTGTCAAACATGCAACCAAGGTGTATTACCGCAGAACAGCTAAACAGAAAAAAACAAAAAATGAAACCGTTTTTATATTATTAGCTATACCAATTTTCGCACAAATTTTCTCCTTCACTCCTCATTCTCTCACTTGTTACTACTGCATAAATACTACAGGTGTTGGGCACACATATAAACTGCTGTAATCATTTGTAAATTCATGAGAGTACGCCTTTTTAGGTAAAAAATTAATAATATCTTTTTTACATTTTACGTTCTCTTTAACCTGTCGTATTTTACTCATTAGCAAAAGACTACAGGATTTACTGGGGCTCTGCCTGTTGGAACGTCCCATTGACTGTTTTATTATTAAATTAATTTTTGCACCATTGGGGGTACTCCCAAATCATTTCAGTCAACTTCTATAGAAGTGCAAGGAAAAACATATAACCATCATATTTTTTGATCATGCTGATGAAGAAAAATGATGAATTGCTCTTTTCTTCAGGCAAACTGGAGCAATGCATGTGTGTAAAAAAGGGAAAAAAACCTGGTATAATTTCTTTCAATGCCAGTATGTGGTTACTAATAGGCAGTAATCATAATACAGAGGGCTGGACTTAAGACAACAGTTCTCTGCTTGACATTGACTTCTTGGGCACACATGCACACACCTCCATACAAGGACTTAATTGAACTCAATTACTCAGCAGTATTTAGATACAAGAAAAAAAAACAATTTTCAGGCATTTTTTTTGCACCTGTGAAAAAAAAACGCTGAACTTGTTGCCAAGATAAAGTAAACATAATTTTCTTCAAGAAAAAAATGTATTTACTGAAAAACTAACAAATTATTTTCGACCCTATTCGGTTCACCCCGTCAAGTGAGGATGGAGGGAGAGAAAGAGGAAGATGAGAGAAAGAGTCGTGCAGGTATTTATATGTACATATTTGTATGCAATCTACTATAGTAAAATAAACTGACCGAATAATTATAATTTACACAGTAAACTGCTACTTACAGAAAGTACACATGATACTCCTACAACTCAAGTTGAGGTGTTGTTTTATATTTTGTTGGTGATGGTGTGTAAACTAAAAGTGTTGTATACTTATGGAGAATTACTATCGTGTCTTATTTTTTTCTCTCGTTGTCGTCTTTTTCCTTTTTTTCACATGCTTGTTGAGTGTGTGTGTAACGCGAGAGTCTATAATGATAGGTCTTGGCTGGTAGTTGGTGGTGCTGTTGGCTGGTTGAATGTTGTTTTCGCTATATTATTTCTGCTGCTGCTGGTTAGCAAACTGATAGTTTGATTATACACATTGGGATGAAAATGAGGAGGATGATGATGTAGCCGGAGCTGTTTATGCATATAGTACGAAGAAGCTGGTATATTGGTGTTCCGATGATAGTTCTACTACTTGATGATGATTGTTATTATTTCGATTATGGATATTATACTCACTACATCGTCAATGTTATTATTATTGGTACAACGTGTCTTGAAGATTTGCACGACTTTTTTGCTTACAAGTAAAAAAGCATTTCATTCATTTAATACGATCATCTTCAGCGTACTTATCGTGTAAGATGATTACGATGATGTGGTTTACCAGTGGGAAGAAAAAAAAACTCTATTGATTTTGATTTTGCACACAACACTAAAAGTATCTTTTACGTCTTTTATTAAGACAAATCAGCTCAGAGTAATTGTTACGTTCCACAGTAAACTGAAACAAATAAGCACATGTAGCTACCCAGCAGGAGGGAAATTGATTGATTTCCTGATTAGTAACAACAGTACAAACATGCAATGAAGGTAAACATTCAACTTGTTTGATTGAGAGTTTTTTCTTCTTTTAGAGCTTCACATTTGTGATTATAGCGTCTAGTATGATTATTATAATTTTTATTCAAGTGTCAGAACACGATCAGTCGGCAGACTTGATGATTATAATCTTTCTTAACAGAGTAACCATTACATTTTTGTAGTAGCAGTCACAGCGCTAATTGATTCCTTCATTCACGAAAATATAACAATCCTTGTAACTGTCATATTGAATCTCACGACAACCGTTCACAAACAGCAAACAGTGCAATATGTAACTTGTCGACACTGTTGTACAAGGGTTTGCGTGAGCCTTGATAGATATCTGGGGAAAAAAGTTTGCCACGACAACTCACACGA